>BQNB010057766.1:14672-38068 GCA_026074375.1 Tanacetum coccineum
TTAGTTTGAATCTATTCAAGTTAACTAAGCCTTAACAAGCTAAGAAGATCTATTCATTGGGACTCACACTGGTTACCCGACCTTCATGACTTTCGGGGGATTTAGGATCGCAGGATTTTTAGGGCAAACTAAAGATATCTATTCAGGTCTTTCTACTTCCGAAACCACTAATGAAACCATGGTATAACATTGCACAGGAAAACATAGTTATAACGGTAGTAATGAATTGGCTAGGCTAGCACTCTTCTCTCCCTGATTACTTCTATCTCTTTTAATTTTTGCAATTTACTTTCCTGTTATTTACAAATCAATCTTAAAACCTTTCTCAAAACATAACAATTCAAATTAAAACTAATTGACACTTAGCTCTTGGGAAGACCTCAGATTTACCATCTCTACACTACTCACGATCGGGTTCTCTGCCCGTTAGTGCATTTGTCAGGTGAATTGAGTTTTATAAATTTAAAACTTGAGTAATATATATTTTAAAATAAAATACGCATCATCCCGCCTCTGATTATAAAAATCAAAGTGCACTATTGAGTCTAGATCCATAAGAGATCATCCATAAATCTCACTAGGACACTTCAATTCTTCAATTGAAGACAAGTAAACTATCAAGAGTCCTACGCATTATCCTCGTGATCTTGCCAGAACATCAGAGTAATACTTAAGTATTTACAATGACGATGGAAATCCTTCCAGAGCCAACATCAAACAATCTCTGTAGTAGGTGACTTGTGAGATCCTATATGGATCAAACTGGTAAGGAAAACCCGCCATTTCCATGTTTACCCGAAAAGAAACCAGACGAATCAGAATTCGAGAAAACCATGAGAGAATTCGTTATAGCACAAAAGACAACGAATGATTTTGTCAAGAACCAGTTCTACAATCTCAAAACCAAAGTTGAACAAGGACAAAAGAATCATCAAGGTACGATTCAAGACCTTGAAACAAAGTTTGGTAGGATTTTTGATCACCAATCTTCAAGACCCATGGGTATGCTGCCTAGCAATACTCAAACCAATCCAAAACCTTCAACATCAAACGAAAGACCTTACCGACCACCGCCTGCTCAAAATGAGCAAGTGAATGTCGTATTCACATGCAGTGGTAAGACCTATGACCCACCAGCTAACCCAAACACCAAAACTGCCGTCTACCTTGACAATAGTGAAGACAAGGCAGAAGAAGTCAAAAAAGAGGCAGAACCTCTACCCAAGAAACCAACTCAGATCGATACACTACCACTCAAAGCCTATAAGCTAAAATTTCTATATCCACAACGCTTGAACAAAAAAAATAGAGGCACGATATGCTAAGTTTTTAGACATGATCAAAGAAGTCAGGATCAACGTACCCCTCGTTGACGTCTTGGCAGGCATGCCTAATTATGACAACTTTTTGAAAGATGTTTTAAGCAACAAAAGTAAGAAGGAGCAAATCTCTGCTGCCTTCTTAACTGAGAAATGCTCAGCAATTCTTCAAAATAAGATCCCACCGAAACTTGGAGACCCTGGAAGTTTTCTAATCCCTTGCAAACTTGCAAACTCAGTTGAATATCTCGCCTTGACCGATCTTGGCGCAAGTATTAATCTGATGCCGTATTCAATATACGCTGCACTTTCTGGAACAACTCTGAAACCCACAAGGATGAGTATTCGCCTAGCAAACCATACTTACCAGTACCATATGGGAGTTTATGAGAATATGCTCATTCAAGTTGGAAAATTTGTGTTCCTGTAGATTTTGTTATCTTGCAAATGGAGGAAGATGATAGAGTCCTTCTAATTTTAGGAAGACCATTCTTGCATACCGCCGATGCCATCATAAGAGTTAAGAACAAAGAACTCAATTTAGGAATTGGAGAAGATAAAGAAACCATTCACATCGATAAAGCTATGCAGTATTCTCACGTGAATGATGACACATGCTTCCGCATGGATGTTATCGATGAAATAACTGAGGATGAACTCGATGCTCTAATCGACGATTCTAAACCACTCCTAAATACATCAGAAAAGATAAGCAAAACACCACTCGACTTCAGAAAAGATAAGAAAAACATCAATCGACAAAGAATTCGATGAATTCATGTCAGAGAATGTTCAAGAGGATGAAGTCAAAGACTATTTTGAGGAGTTACCACCAAAAGATGAACTAAGAATTAGGACATCTATCCAAGATCCACCAACTGATCTTGAGTTGAAACCTCTTCCAAAACATCTGGAATATGCCATTTTGGAGGAAAATTCTCTTCTCCCAGTAGATATCAGCTTTACTCGAATGGAATGAAAAGGAATGACTTGTTTCAGTTCTCAAAAACCATAAAGAAGCATTCACTTGGAAAACATCTAATATTCTAGGGATTAGCCCTTCCTTTTGCAAAAACAAAATCAATTTTGAGGATGATGTCAAACCAGACATTCAAAGACAACGCCGACTTAACCCAAACATGAAAGAAGTCATTAAAAAGATATTATCAAACTTCTAGACATGGGTATCGTCTATGCCATCGAAGATAGCCCTTGGGTAAGTCCGGTGCATTGCCTGCCAAAAAAAGGAGGAATAACCGTTGTGACAAATGAAGACAACAAACTCATTCCAACATGAACAGTAACAGGATAACGTGTTTGTATCGACTACTGTAAGTTGAATGAAGCCACCTGAAAGGATCATTTTCCTTTACCCTTCATGGATCAAATGCTGGAAAGATTAGCCGGAAACAAGTTCTTTTGTTTTCTCGACGGATTTTCCGGATATTTTCAAATTCCCATCGAACCAGCCGATCAGGAAAAGACCACTTTCACTTGCCCTTATGGAACCTACGCCTACAAGCGTATGCCTTTTGGTCTTTGCAACGCGCCAGCAACTTTTCAAAGGTGCATGATTGCAATTTTTCAGGATATGCTCGAAACCTCCATGGAAGTCTTCATGGACGATTTCTCAGTGTTTGGAGATTCATTCGATTCGTGCTTAAATAATCTAGAGCAGATGCTAATTCGATGTAAACAAGCACACCTAGTTCTAAACTGGGAGAAGTGTCACTTCATGGTGACCGAGGGAATTGTGCTGGGACACAAAGTCTCCCGTAAAGGACTAGAGGTCGATAAAGCAAAAATCGACGTGATAGCTAAGTTACCACCACCCACTAACGTCAAAGCCGTTAGAAGTTTCTTAGGACATGCCGGATTCTACCGCCGATTCATAAAAGATTTTTCCAAAATCTCCCGACCCATGACGAAACTTCTCGAAAAAGACTCAGTCTTTAACTTCGATGAAGAGTGCAACAAGGCATTCGAAACTCTCAAAGAAAAGTTAACGAACGCACCTATTATGGTTTCACCTAATTGGTCGCTACCGTTTGAACTTATGTGCGATGCAAGCGATTTTGCCGTAGGAGCCGTGCTAGGCCAACGCGAAGAAAAACATTTTCGACCCATCCACTTCGCTAGCAAAACTCTGAATAGCGCACAACAAAACTATACGGTGACCGAAAAAGAGTTACTCGCCGTAGTTTTTGCATTCGATAAGGTTTTTCGATCATACCTTGTTCTTTCAAAAACAGTTGTGTTCACGGATCACGCTGCAATAAAATATCTGTTTTCGAAACAAGATGCCAAACCACGTCTTATACGCTGGATTTTACTGCTTCAAGAATTCGATATCGAAATCAAAAATAAAAAGGGAGCAGAAAATGTCACAGCAGATCACTTATCGCGACTTGAGAAACCCAATCTCAAAGAACTCAAGGACGAGGAAATAAATGACGAGTTCCCTGATGAGTTTCTCATGAGTATCAAAACCGACGAGAAAGAGAGCCCGTGGTTTGCCGACTTTGCCAACTACCTAGTTGGAGGAATTCTAAGAAAAGGATTAACCTACGCTCAGCGTTGTAAGTTCTTTTCAGAACTTAAGCACTATTTCTGGGACGAACCGTATCTATTTAAAGCATGCCCCATGATCAGAAGATGTGTTCACGGTTCAGAAACTCGAAAAATTCTAGATGAATGTCATTATGGACCCACTGAGGGACATTATGGACCATCGATTACCGCAAAGAAAGTTTTTGATACTCGATTCTATGGGCCAACCATTTTTGATCGAAGTAAGAGTAATATATATATATATAATATATATATATATATATATAGATATATATTATATAATAGAGAAATAGGCAAATACACTTTTAACCAAATCGATAAACACCAACGCACAAAAAAATATAAGATTCGGAAGTATCGATTTCGAAAGCAAAACCTTTCTAGTCGTTTCTCTGTTCTCGGGTCTTTTTTGTTCCTAGACGAAAGTCGTACAGGCGTGAATTGAATTTCGTGTTGAAGTTTGTGATCGGGATTTTGAATAGATTAAGATTTTGGTTTTAGATTCTAATTTCTACAATGATAATGCAAATAACAAACAAAGAAAAGCAATAAATAAAGCAGTAACGACTTAAGCATGAAAAATGTTAACGGGAATATAAAAAAATGCAACTTAAAACCTAAATAATCAAATTTTAACTCTAGAAAAACAAATTTAATTTCTAAAGGCCCCAAATCATAAAAAAATAATTTTAGAAAAAAGAATTATATTTTTTTGACTTTTATTTAATTTATTATGAATTAAAAAGTGTTTTAATCTAAATTAAATATTAAAAATAGCAAACTAATTATTAAAATTTTGGAAAAATTGGGAAAAATACTTTGAACTATGAGGAATCTAAGAAAAACACAAGCTGGAAAAATGGCTGAATGAATAAGCTGTTAAAAAGCTAAAAAGCCTAATAAGCTAAAACTGAAAATGAGGTTAAATATTAAATAGTGCAAGGGATTTATGAAAATGTCCCAAGGGCGCAGTGTTAAAACGTGTGAGTGTTGAGGGTGAGGTCACAGGTTCAAGTCCTGGACCTTACCTTTTTGCTAAAAAAAAAATTTTGATTTTCTTTTTGAAACTTTGAAAGAACTAGTTAAAATAAGCTACTTTTTCTAAAACTTTGAATTAAGCTGGATTAAGCTAGCTTGAAATATGACAGAATGGCAAAATTCTATTACAAGACTTTTTAAGCTAAACTGTTTGATATTTTTGTACAGAAGCCACTCAAACAAGATTTTAAAATATATGTATATTTAAAACTTGAATCGATTATGAAAACGTGAAAAAATTAGAAGGGCAATCGGTGCAAAGAACACCATTAGTTAAAAGGGACGGATTTATTTATTAGCAAAATATCGAAACTGATGTGAAATCAAAGATCTAAATCGTTGGCAATGCTTACCTTGGTGATTTTATCTAGTCAAAATAATCCCGAAACTAAAAAGGATGAAATTGTACCATTTGAAAAACAAATGATGACTTAAAAAGAACAACCCCCCTTGCCACTAAAAATAATGAAGCAAAAATTGGTGATTTATAAATGCTTTACCACGAAAAGATAGAAAGAATTTTATGTGTAAAACAACAAAAGAAATTTGGGATACTTTATTAATCACTCACCAAGGTAATAGTCAAGTTAAAGATAATAAAATAGATCTTCTTGTTCAACAATATGAACAATTTACGATTCCAAAAGAGGAATCGATAGATAATGCTTCTGCTAGATTTAACACTATTATTACTAGTCTAAAAGCACTTGATGAAGGTTTTTATAAAAGAATATGTTAGAAATTTTTTTAGGCACTTTATCCTAAATGGCGTGCAAAGGTTACGGCTATTGAAGAATCGAAAGATTTAACATCTCTATCACTGACGAACTTATCATAAACTTGAAAGTTATGAAGTAATTATTAAGAAAGATTTCGAAATTGGCAAAGGCAAAAGAGAACATAATAAATCTATTGCCTTGAAAGCCAAAAAGGAATCAAGTGATGAAGATAGTTCGACCTCCGATAGTGAAGACGAAGAATACGCCATGGCCGTAAGAGACTTCAAGAAATTTTTCAAAAGATGAGAAGATTCTTAAACAACCATGATGAAAGAAAATCATTCCCAAAGAAATAAAGACGACAAAAATGGCAAAGCAAAAGAAAATGTTTTAAATGTAAGAGATCCAAGATCATCCATCCCGGGAGAGTGTCCAAAACTATCAAGAAACTACTATCAAAGAGCCTTCGTTGGAGGATCTTGGAGTGATAGCGACGAAGATAAAGAAGAAAAGACCTAAAGAAGAAAAATGTCTTATGGCTAAAGCTTCTAACGAGGTACTTTCCGAAACTGAATTCTTTAGTGATGATCAATCATCGTTAGATGAAAAAGACTTAGGTAGTGAATATAATCAACTATGCAAAATAAGTCTAAAAATTATGACTAAAAATAAATCATTAAAACAAAGTAAAAATAACTTAGAAAATGAAGTACTAGAACTAAAAAATAAACTATCTACATTAGAAAAAGGTAAAGAGGTCCAAATGAAGAAACAAAAAATGTCAGATCTTAGTTTAAAAGAAAAACATTAAAAAAAGAAATTTCTATGCTTAATCAATTTAATAATAGTAGTAAGTCACTTGAAAAAATGTTAAGTCTTCAAAAACCATCCAGAGAAAAATCCAGGTTAGGTTTATATTTAACAAAGGATCAACTAGTGAGTCTAATCAAGTAAATTTTGTAAAGTCACAAGAAGTTGAGTATAAAGGAAAATGTAGCAGAATTAAACTCAAACCCAAGACCAAAATTTATGCTCATAAATAATACTAAAGTACACACTGAAAGCGACGACGAAGTAAAACGTTTTTATAAACCCTCTTTAAAACTCTGAGTGGATTTACTATGCCTAAAAACAAGATCTAAAGACCCTCCCCAAAAAAGAACTAATAACTCTCACCCTTGGTCTAAAACACCACAACCTAGGAGAGATCAAGGTAGACAAAACTACCCTAATAATAATCATTCAATGTGGAATTATTCACAACAACCAAACTTCCCTCCGTGGGGAATATGTCCACCTTATATGTATTCGAACAACATATGCAAAATTGTTTAGGACAACAATCTCGGACCCATGAAAATTAGGACCAAGTGGATTGAGCGTACAACATTTTATGAAGTTTATTTCATGAACATTCTTGGTAAACGACTGAGTGAATACATTCTTAAATTTTTACGATGGAATTACCAAAAGTTTCTTCCATCAAAGCTTGCCTCACTTGAAGATATGAAGAAAATACAGTGCAGGGCAAATGTATGTATTCTTTTCAAACTCCTTAGAATTTAGTTTATGTGTTAAATGCTAAATGACTATATATTATTTTTCTACATGTAGTATATAAATAAACTAATAAATTATAGTTAATAGAATAAAATTTTTTTGTTTTAATTTTTGAAGAAGTAGTATAGTCAACTAAGAATGCCATTTTTGTTGTTTGTTCAGAATTAAGAGAATTTGTTCATTATGAACTCATCTCTCACGAGTTGATTTAGAATCTCTTCGTACCTCTATAAAAATAGGAAACCTTCCTATGACCACTAGTTCAAACTCACGTAGATGAAGAAAAGTGAGTTAGTGGGTAATTATTAACATAGAAGTAGGATTAGTTTTCATCTTACGCCGGAAAGGCTATATCAAAACACTATGGATGAAACAAACCCTTGTCAAAACGACGTTCGCCCGTCTAACGTCTAACTATAAAATTAGCCTACCAAAATCCCTCTCATCAAGCTTTACTCCATTCAATCATTTTATCATCAAATATTTTATCTTCTCCCTAAATACTCCACATCGTGACAATTGTATTATTTGATCCAAATAATTTAATTTGTTCAATGACAGAAAGTTATTGAAAAAGTCACTAAATCCTCGTTAAATCTTCTCTCGGCTTGACAACTTGATTATTTCATCCGAAATAATCAAAGTATTTTTAATTAACGAAAGGTTAATTAAAATGTCAATTAAATTCGTCAATCATCTCTAAACTATATCTCGATCCAAAAATCTTGACAACTTAATTGTTTCATTGGAAACAATTTAAGTTTAATTAACTTAATGAAAAGTTAATTAAAAGTGTCAAGTATTTTTCTCTCGTCTTAGCTCCATTCTATCGACAACAAGATTATTAATAATACAAAGTAACTCCCCGACGTATTTTGATATTTGTACTTTTTCAAAACTAGTCAAAATCAAAAAACAAATTTTTTCTGTCAGATGGGCGGCCCCCTTAAAATTAAAGGGACCGGCCATGTTATTGAGGGCGACCCCCTTAATTTTAAGGGGACCGGCCATTTAAATCTCCAAACACACCCTTTTCTGCGTTAAACCCAAATCCAAACACCCATTCTAACCCTCCTTTTTCCTGCTGCTGTTGTGTGACGAAAATCACAACCCAAAAACAACAAAATTCAACCCTTTAAACACCTATTCGATCCAAATTCCCAAGGGGAAAACACCTACAACGTGATTAACAAACACCTAACGTAAGATTACCTATACTTATCTTTTTTAATTTCATTCAATTTTGCTCTTAATCAAATTTGGGTATTTTTTTTATCTCTTGTGTCTTTTACATTTTCAATTAGAACTAGAAAATCCATAACTATAATGATTCCCGTAGTCATAGAAAGTAAAAATTCTCAATAAGATTGAGTCACATTATTTTATTTTATTTTTGTTATCGAATTTTTTTTATAAATTAAAACATGTTACTTTAAAAACAAAGATTTTTTGGAATTTCAAAACAAAAGTGTATACATTGTTGATTCATGCCAAAAACACGTTAAAATGTCTATACATTATTCATCGAAACATACATTCCTAGATGTACATTTTTCGAATTAATGAATAAAGTTTTATAAAAATAAAGGAGTGTTTGGTTCGTTTCTTAGTGCCAATTTTTAGAAGGCAAAATAACCATCACTATAATTTTGTCACTTGTATATACACATAAACTAACCTCCCCCGCTTGTATAATTAATCAAGATATGTAAAATTCAATATATATTTGATACATTTTATAGAAAGTATAAAATAAATGGGCGTTTGGTTTAACATTTTAAAACATAGTGTTGAGTCAAAACAAACACTATTTAACTCTTGTCAAGTCAAAAATAATAAACTTATACTTGTCAACAAAATATACACTTAACGTATAGTTTTCGACAAGCTTAGACAAATTAGTATTGATAAAGGGAGTGTTTGGGTTATGTGTCTGATGTTAAATAATACATAAATATATACCTCTTCGAACATCCTAATTAAGTCAAACATAAATTAAGGAAAATAAGGATCACTTCTTAGTTTTTATTTTTAAGTCGCATAATCTTTGTCCTACATTTGCATTTTTCAAAACTTTATTTATTCTCTTTAATTATTTTTCTTTTTGTAACTTCTATTTTGTTGATACGTTTTGTAGGTGATAATCATGCCTCCAGAGCGACCATGTGACACCTCTCTTACCCGTTCTTATATTCCCAAAGTATCTCAAACACCCAGTATCTCTCCTTCTATTGCTCACTTCTACAAACCCATCGAAAATCGATGTATTCATAAGGTAGAGTTGTTGATCAACTTTACTACAGTCTTCTGATCATAACGAACGTTCTTTTCCTAACATTCGTCTCAATTGTCTCTACGAAATTAATGAGCTAATTGTCCCTCGTTTCGTTCTAGACTTTTATAATCAAGTCACCCTTTAAAGAAATGACTCCGAAGTCATTCTTATCTCCTTCATGATTCAAAACGAATTCATCACCCTCTCTCTCTAAAATTACGGTCAAATTCTCAGAATTCCATTCGATGGCCAAGCCGTCTTCACAAACAAATGGGATCTTGGTTCTCTTGCATACTCACAAGAAACCGAAGGAAAATATCATACCGACCTGCCTACTCTTGAAGAAATTCATTAGTTTCTTCAATTCAAATGAGTTGACTCTAACCGCATCATCAAAAACAAAAATGTCATTCTTTCACCAAATCAAGTTCTAACCAAAGAGCTTAGACGTGATTTGAAGAGATGGAATGAACTCATTTATGAAAATGTGTTCTGATTTGGAGGACAACGGGACCATCTCTCGGCTTGTCTTGCTCATATAATATATTGTATTCTTGCAGAGCAATAATATAATCTTGCTTACTTCTTTGTCAAAAGAATTGAAAGTGCACGAGCAACTCCTAAAGCCCATCTTCCTTCTGGTATGTTCTTGACACGTCTCTTTCGATATGTCATGGAACACTACCCTCATCTTGACAATGGCATTTACAATGTCGTTGATCATGTCATGCGTCCACTCGCTTTTAAGATAAACTCGTCGACACCGGAAGTATCGGGCAAAGCCGTCACTCCGTCTCATCAACTTCCGCCCATCATAACCGTGGTTCATCATCTCACCAAGGAGATGATGAGGAGGATGATGGTGCTTCTTGTGCTAGTACCCCATCTCCTACTACTTATCTCAATTCCCTCGAACCACTCAATTACCAACGATACCACATTCTTCCCCTTCTGAAAAAATCTGATGATCTCTATTCGAGTGACAAACCAATTGCTCAATCAACCGCAAAGATATTCACAAAGAAATTAAGGTGATTGAAGTCATTCGCAAGGCATTGCGAGGAGTCTTCAGCAAGAAAAAGAAGTGAAGATGTTGTGTGATGACTAGCGTGGTAAATTAATTAGCTTAGACTTGGGTGAACTATTTTATTTTGTACTTATGTTAATTAGCACTATGTGATGAACCCAACTTAATCGGAAAACTTGAGCTTGTTTAAGCTTTGCTTAGAACCTGCTAATTATGATGCGCCAATATATGCTTTTAATAATTGTTTCATAGTTCTTACATTAAACTTTGCATGCAATGATATACTTGCTTTTAAAGATAATAATCAAATGGGACATGCGCTAAATTGACCAGCAAAACAAAACCTTTCTTACAAAGCATTTAGCACCCATTCATTTTTTCAAAGAGCAAAGCATTTAATTAACCGAACAAAATAGAAAATCCAAAACAACTAACCATCAAGATGAAGGCCAATAAAGAAAATAAAATAAAGCAAGAACTAAAAACAAGAAGAAAAGAGAACAGCCTGAGACAGCAACCACCAGAGATAAACTACTCATGTTGATTAAATTAACAAAATCATCATAGATGCCCCTTGGCCTATTCACCTATGATAACGCTTAAATCGAGTATGTTTTGGGAGCGTTATTCATACTTTTGTATTAGTTATTTGGTCAGTTACCTATGGTTTTATTACTCGATTATGTCGAAATATGCTTTCTAGTGTAATTGCAGCCAAAACAGGAAAATACATGAAAAGAAGAGACGAACATGCGAAGATTATCTCAAGTACGAAGAATTACGTGTCAGGATCAAGTGCGGAAGCATCTAAGAAGAATAAATTCTAATTACTCAAGCTATCCAAGACATGATATACAATTATAATGGAGAATGCAGAAATAACAAAGCCCACGGCCAAGCACAACTCGAGCAAGAGCCTTAAATGAAAGATCCAACAAAAATATTCCACCATCGACCTCCCAGCTGCCCGGCTGGAGAGTCTGTCGCCCGACAAAAGGTTTGCCGCACGGCAGGAGCTTTGCTGCCCGGCTCATGAGCCCAATTTTTATTTCCTCTCTAGAAGAAACCAGAATGACACCAAGAAGGATCAGACCTTTCCCCCCTACAACCGACCTTTGATACCCCCTTTATGGCCCTTGAAACCGACATAAAAATGTAGTATAAATAGGAGACCCCCTATGCCTCATTTTAACATACACTTCACTATTCTCCAACCCTAAATCCTCATCCTCATAGCCACCACTCCTCTCCCAAGCCATCCAAGCCTAGGAAAGTCAGGAAAAAGCTCTAGGAAAGCCTTCTCTCTAAGTCACAAGTTTTTATTTCCTAGTTACATTCCTTAAGCTTTTGTAATACTTTGTAAGAACTCTCATTATGTTTAAAAAATGCATTATTTTCGTGGAATTCATTCTTTATTTAATATGAGTTGCTAGTCCCTTTATGTGCTTGGTTAGATGAAGTTTGTGGTATGAAGATTTCAATAGGATAGTTAGGCATGTAATCAATTTCAAGCTAAGTCTTAGAATAAATAAAGTTTATTATATAAAAAGTCATAAAGAGTTAAAAGTTGAGGGTCCGTTTTGTAATTTTTTTTCCATTTTGGGCCGGTGGTTTTTTTTATACTTCGGGCCAGATTTATGTATGTCAGAAACATTGCAATATTAGGCTTGTTTTGTTCGCAATTCGAAGATCTTTCCGCGTGTATTTTTTGATATGAATGAATCGGTGGATATGTGTTATATATGTGATAAATAAAGTTTATTATATAAAAAAAGTCATAAATAGTTAAAAGTTGAGGGTACGATTTGTAAGTTTTCTTTTTTTTCCTATTTATATTAAATTTCAACTTTTTTTATAAAATCGTGCGTATCTCAGAAGCATTGCAATATTTGGCTTGTTTTGTTCGCAATTTGAAAATCTTTCCGCGAGTATTTTTTGATCTGAATGAGATAAATAAAAGTTATATAAAAGGTCAAAAGTAGCTAAAAGTTTAACGTTGTTTTCGTAATTTTTTCATACTTTGAGAGTGTGTTTTGTAATTATTTTTTTTGTTTTTAGACCTTGTTGGGCTTGTAATTGTTTTTTTTTGTTTGAGCCTTGTTGGGCTGTTTTTTGGCCCATGACATACCCAACGTCTATACGACGTCGTCGTCACCACAAATAGGATATTGTTCAATGTAGAAAACTCATCTAAAGCACAATTGACATATATCTTTTAAGGAGAATTTCATATTTTATCATTAATTTTATACACACTTAACTTTCAACCATTTAATGCATTATGTGTAACGCTTCTAATGCATAATTTGGGAAGGAAAAAATTTATGTTTTCGTATAGGAAAAATAAAATTGTCTTAAATTAAAAAAAAATTCATATATCTTCTCTTTTCATCATCTATATTACATTATAAAACATTTAGCATACATTCTTGAATGTTGAATGTTAAAAATGTAGGATACTTGGATCTGAATGTATATATGAAACGGCAAGCCAATATGTAACCTAACCTTAAATGCATACGTTTTTACAAGCCAATATGTAACCTAACCTTAAATGACCTTATATGTATACGTTCTTTCATAATAATCAACCCATTTAAAAGGCCACTCCAACTTTGTAACTGCCCATTTGGTAAAACATATATAAACTCACACACAACAACACACCCACTCTATTTTCTATGAAAAAATCTTCACATTCAGGATTGTTCCTCACTACGGTTAGTTTCTTCTTCTTCCTTTAAGTTTTCAATTTTTTAACTAATATTGCATGTGGTGACGTTTAAGGACAACGACATACAAATGCATTTGTGGTTGCCTGAGAAGGAAACAAGGTGTCAGATCTTGCTAACCTATTTAAAAAATTTTAGTTGTTCAGTAGATTATTAATGGTATTCTTGCAGGCGTTGATAAGTGATTAGTGCAGGTATTGATAAGTGGCGAGTGATGCTCGCGAGGTATATCAAGATGTTGATGGTGGGGGTGGAAATTGTACCAATTTGATCAGATATTTTTTTCTTGGTTTAATGAGTCTGACTCGGAGTGGATTCGAGTCGGATCGAATAATCTTGGTAATGAGGAGATGATACGTGAAAATGTTGTGTAGTCGTTTGTAGCATAGAACACCATAGAAAAATCTTATTATTTATTGCATTATCCTTTTATTTGGTATGATTTGTATAACTTATTTCAATGTCCCCAATTTATCTAGCATATTTTAGCTAGCAGAATATTGCTACAAGATCGAGTGTTTATTCATTGAAAGCTATTAAGAGATGAATTTATTATGATATTTTTCTTTGGTATGATTTGTATAACTTATTTTGATGTCCCCAATTTATCTAGCATATTTTAGCTAGCAGAATATCGCTACAAGATCAAGTGTTTATTCATTGCAAGCTATTAAGAGATGCATTTATTATGATATTTTTCATTATCTATAAGTATTTGTCAGTTTTTATTACAAAATCGAGTAAATGACATGTTTATTTGCCAAATTTATTACTAATATGTTTAGCTGTAATGACATGATCCAACTTTTTTGAGCCCAAATATGGCAAGTGGTGAGATTTTGAACATGAACATAACATGATCAAAATAACATGGGAATATAGAAGAAAATGAACAATTTATTGTGAGATCTCACTAAGATACAAGCGGTTACACGTTTTAAATAATCATTATCAATAATAATGATTTTTAGCGGTTACACTTTTTAATAATTATTTAAGGCCGTTACACTTCCATAATTATTGTATACACCTCAAATAAAAACTAAAATTTTCAACTTTTTAACATTCATTGAATGTCATTCAACATTTCAAGTTTCGTAGCTTACATATAAAAATTTCTTCAACCGAATGTAAGTGGTGGATCACATATAAAAATTCATTAAACTTTGTAACAACTAGTAAACATGTAATATCTATCTATAAATTCATTAAACTGGTAAGTTGCAACAACCACTAAACACTTGAAAGTTGTAACAGCCATCCAGAAAATCAATGGTACTATAATATGGACTTATAATATTTAATAAAAATGTAACCGTCAATGCAATATTGAAGGAAAGTCATATTACTATAAATCAGGAAATAAATACTTAAATTTTGAAGTCAAACATTGTACTATCATAGTATCATTAACACTTAATTTTGAAGTTCATAACTTTAACAGATTTTTTATTACATGTCATAACAAAAAAAATGTCTAATTAGTAAAACCATAAGTCAATAAAATGAATATGTATAAGCTTTTTATAATGATACTATATGCATAAGCACGAAAACAAGCTAATTTCCAGTTAATAACCTTCGTTGAACATTTTTCTTTCCCTACTACAAAAGCATAATGTCACGGACCTGTCTCGACAAGGGTCTTTCGTGCGGCACTTAGTCTCAACTAAGTCAGCCTTGCTCAAGCACTCAACGATCTAGGCAACTAAGAAAGCTTTAAAGAAAGAAACACAAGTGAAAGGGGAAATGCTTTGTATTGCTAAAGAGTACTTTACAATAGAGAATACAAGTAAAGAATGAGATGATTTACCCAAATGAGGATGGTCCTATTTATACTACACAAACTAGGGCTACAAATAGGCTTTACTACAAGGACCCATATTCTACAACATTCTACAAGAAGCTTATAGGTCTTCCATGAGCTTCCAAGGGCTTCCAAGGGCTTCCAAGACCTTCTCCCACCTTCCATAGAATTCCACTAAGTCTTCTAGTCAATTGTAGAACAATCCGAAATCCCGGGTAGCCTCGTAAAATTAGGCGGTGCGTGACATCCTCCCCCACCTAAGCTCACGACGATCGTGTCATCCTCGTGATATCTCTTGATCTCGTCCGCAAACTGCCATAATAAGTCTTCCACTTCCCAACTTGCTTCACTATTGGGCATGTCACGCTACTTGATTAAGTACTCTTTGTAGCTCGGCACTCTTCGTCTTCGTATCATACGATCTGACAAGATAGACCTCAACAGAAAACGGAAGAGTAATGGCAACAAGTGATTGAGTTAAGTAGTTCCTTATATAAAATTCTTTAAAATTGAAAATCCTCCGCCCTGAACGCACCCCCCGAGCATATGCTTCAACAGGAATCACACAAAGGTATTTCATAAACCTATAGTAAAATGACCGCCCGAAACCCAACAGATAAAGTACATTAGGATAATGGATAGGAGGATTTGAAATTCATTATTGCATTAAGATTTCCAAGGTTTAGCCAAGGCTTAGCTCAGGAACCTACTACTCGTCGTATTTGGTTTTGTATTGCTACCGCGCATGACTTCGAGAGTCATGATGATATTACTGAGGAACGTCTTTATCAGAATATTTTTGCTTCTCACTTCGGGAAATTCAAACTAATCCATTCCGTGTTAAAGATTTTTGGATCAATTTCAGACTTCTTAATTTCTTATATATTATACTATTAAATTAATGTTATTCTTACAGGTATCGATAAGTGATTAGTGCAGGTATTGATAAGTGGTTAGTGATGCTCACGGGGTATATCAAGATGTCGATGGTGGGGGTGGAAATCGTACCAATTTGGTCAGATATTTTTTCTTTTCCTTGGTTTTAAGACTTCGAACTCATCCTACAATCATTCATAGTGGAATTCGAGTCGATCGATTGAATAATCTTGGGTAATGAGAGAAGATGATACGTAAAGTGTTGTGTAGTTTATCGTTATTAGCATAAAACAAAATAACAGAACACCATAGAAAAATCTTATGTATTTCTTTGCATTATTAAAAAATAAATATATACCTGTTCTTTGATATGATTTTGTATAACTTGATTTTCAACACATATGTCCTCCTCTCCCCCTTGTCCTCAAATTTATCTACAAATACATTGTTAGCTAGTTAGAATATCCTACAGGAGACAAAAAAAAACTAAAAATCTACAAACATAAAGATCATAGTATTTTATTATTCATTGCAAAAGCAATTAAAAGAATGAATTTTATATGATATTTTTTTTTTCTTCTTTTGGTATGATTTGTATAAAGAACTTTTTTTTTCTTTTCTAATTTCTTTTCTTTTATTTTATTTTTCTTTCTATGGTCCCTCCCCACCCTCCCGCCCCCCCCCTAATTGTATCTGCGTCTTCAATCTCTCAAATCTAGCGATATTTTAGTTTGAGTTTTATTTAGCGTAGCACAGAATATCGACACTGGAATCACTACAAATACACTTACACAAAATATCAAGGTGTTTTTAATCATGCAAAAGCTAATTTAAGGAGATGCATTTAATATTGATAATTTTTGAACATTTGAACATAACATTAAATCAAAATAAAACATGGGAAATAAACAGAAGAAAAAACTAAATAAAACGAAACCCCAACGAACAACAACTATTGTGATAATCCTTTCCGTATGATCCCCGCCCTCTCCCCACTTAAGGCAAAGAAGTACGAAACATAGCGTTTACATTACATTACCAGACCAATTTGTTTTAAATTAATCAATATCGATAGAATGATGTGTTTTTTTGTTTTTTATTTTTATAATATTTAATTTTTTAAAATATAGAAGAAAACAAACAATTTATTGAGATCCCACTAAGACACAAGCGGTTACACATTTTTAATACTCATTATCGATAGTAATGATTTTTAGCGGTTACACATTTTAATAATTATTGAAGGTCGTTACACTTCCATATTTATTGTATACACCTTAAATAAAAACTGAAAATTTCAAACTTTTTAACATCCATTGAATGTCATTTAACATTTTCAACATTTCCAACATTTCAAGTTTCGTGGCTTACATATAAAAATTTCTCCAACCGAATGTAATTGTGGTGGATCACATATAAAAATTCATTAAACTTTGTAACAACTAGTAAACATGTAATATCTATCTATAAATTCATTAAAGTGGTAAGTTGTAACAACCACTAAACACTTAAAAGTTGTAACATTCATCCAAAAAATTAGTGGTACTATAATTTGGAATTATAATATTTAATGAAAATGTAACCGTCAATGCAATATTGAAGGAAAATCCGCCATCCTTGATCTTGTGTCCCAAGAACTCGACTTTATCTTGGGCGAAAGAGTAGTTCTCTAACTTCACATAAAGTTTATTGTATCGTAACACCTGTTTTAAATGCAAGACATGCTCATCCAAGCTATGACCATAAACAACAATATCGTCTAAGTATACCATCATAAATTTATCAAGGAACAGGTGAAACAACTTATTCACGAGGGTGCAAAATGTCGTGGGAGCATTGGTCAAGCCAAATGGCATGACTAAGAACTCGTAAGAGCCGTACCTAGTGACACACGTCGTCTTGGCCTCGTCTCCCTCCGCTATCCGTACTTGGTAGCACCCCAATCTCAAATCCAACTTGGTGAAGTATCTCTCCTTTCCAAGTTGATCAAACAAATCCGCAATGAGAGGAATAGGGTACTTGTTCTTGATTATTACCTTGTTAAGTGCCCGGTAGTCTATACACATCCGCAAGGACCTGTCTTTATTCCTTTGAAATAGCACCAGCGCACCATATGGGGCTTTCGAGGGTCGAATATAGCCCGCATCCATTAGCTCCTTGAGTTGTTTGTGTAACTCTTCCAACTCGGGTGGTGGAATCGTTGGAGATTATTCTTTGTATCTTGTATGTGAGGTGGATGCTATTCAACTTAAAGTAAAAAAAAAAAAAAAGGGGATATTGAAACTGCGCATCAGGCTCGTGGACTTCTTTTTGGGACTTGATCAGGCCTTTTTAGTTCCTTGTCCCATGGTGTTTGGATTGCAGTTTAAAATTCCGTGACGGCGTTTCTGTATTCTTTACCCTTGCCACGATTATGCACGTGTAATGTCCTACGTGGTTATGACGGTCCAGACGTGACTGAAACGTTCACATCCTTCCTATTTTCGAGGGAGAGAGGGGCGTATATATATGCCTTCATTTCAATTTCTTTTCTTCACTCAACCTTTTGCTATGTTGTTTGTTCCCATTTCGTTGCTCATTATCTTAAGCTTTTTCGTCACATCAATGGTGCGTCATGACTTTATTATATTTTTATTTGTTTAAACTTCGTCTTTAGTATTCTTTTGATTATGTCTGGAAGGTGAAGCCTGGAGAGATGGCTCAGAGAGCTGCGTGGTGTGGTCATGCCAAAGATTGACATGCATATCTACACCTCACACTTACCATAAAGAGTGAAAGATGCCATTGCCGGAGTATTGTATCCCTATGGATCTTACGATGCTCGTCTTCCCTTTGGATTTCACATGGATAAGCTTTCGCAAGGGTATATCCACATTATACGCCAACCCCCCCCCCCCCCCCCCCCCCCCCCCTTAGAGCAACTTGTACAAGGGGGTTTGCTGGATTCCTTTTTTTTACTTTTCTTCTTAGCCCGTGATCTAACATTTCGGGTAACATGTTCTCATTAGTGCTGATGGATTTTTAAGTGTTAATAGAGTAATTGTATTCGAGATTCACTGCGGAGCTTGGATTTTTAAACCTACATTTCTTTGTTTTAGGTGTTTTATAAACTGTGTATGTAAGGGCATTGGATTTTTGTTTGAGAATAGATCGGTGGTTATGCTAGGAAGGTGTTTTAAAGAGGTTACCTCCAGTTTAAAAGGTGGAAGAAAAAAGTTTTTCTATATATGATCGGCGGGCGATACTGACGCTGATGCCCTGGAGACATGTTGATACGTGATCTTCGTGATGATTTCCCTACTAATTACAGCGAGGTGATGCCGAACGCATAGCCGAGTTTGTATCTTTCATCCTCTCCTTTCACTTGCAATATGTGTTGCGGGCTAACCACAGTCCTGTCGGCATCTGGATCGGGCCATTTATCATAAAGGACACGGACGGATGGGTTAATGAACATGATAGGGTTTCTTAATATGTCATTGTTGATCTGTATGTTCTTTCTTACCCTTGTGTTTTTTTCTTTTTCAGTGCTTACCATGGATGCCCTTTTTGAAGCTCCTTGTGTGTACGAACGAGTGTTAAGCAGGGGAGATCCATTTTGAGATTTAGGTCCTCCCAATTCGTACTACTCCACCGTTGGGAAGCCAGCAAGTTGATCCAGAGAAGAGTCCGCACTAAGGAACCTTGAGAAGCTAAATCCTAAGGTAGCCATGGCTAAAGAGATGAAAGTTCAACAAAACCTTGCTAAAGGCCCAGCTAAGCATGCGAGAGGGAGGTTTGGTGCTCCTCGAAGAAAAGGGTTCGTATAAGGGCCCAGAGCCTGCTGTTTAGGATCAGAAGGGACCCTATATGTTACCCCATTAACCATGTTGTTCCAACCTCTTCTGATGCCACTATCGTCACTGTTTCGGAAAGATGTTATCGGGAAGTTTGTCGTAGAGACACAGTGTGGTGATATAGAGGAGACTGTTTAATCTTAGAGGGAATACTTCGTGCCCACCCTATTTAATATCATCATTCTGCCTTTAGCTCATTGCGTGCATGGCGATGTTAAGTAACATGATTTTTTCTGAGGGTGAGTTTCTTTCTCTTTGTTTCCTGGTGCAACTATCCGCTGGAAACTCCTATTTACATTTTTTTTTTCTTATGCAAATCACTCATTCCATTCTGCAACAGCCATGAAAATACGATGAGGATCCTGCTGAACCATCAGTTTTACCGAATCTGGGGACTTCATGATGACCTCCGCATTGCTCGTTTCGGGCATGCAAAGAGTTGGTTTCTCATTGGCCACTTGCTGAAGAGGAGTTTTTAGGTTGGCTTTTTGAATGTCGAAATAGTTGTGTCAGCCGTGCTTAATCAATTCATTGGGTCAGTGTGTCCTATTGCAGGGTGAGCTTTTAAGGAGGCTACGAATGCTGAATCATGATTATGTGGATCTGTGCAACCGTTAGTGGGGACACTCATTCTAGGAGAGTTGGATCATCTGAGGTGTGATCTTCAACGGGCGATTGTCAAACCAATGATGGATTGTCAAAGAAGTTTACTTTACAGGACACCGCTTATTCCACATGTTCGGGAAGGGAGAGGAGTTGACGGACAGGTTTAAAGGATATGGAGAGAGATAGAGAGGGATGAATGATTGGAGCAAACTACCTCAGAGTAGTTTGAGGATGATTAGGAAGTTGGAGGTAGACCCTTAGAATAAGTTCTAATAGTTGTGTCTGATGCCTAAGGGCCGGATCAAGTGCTCTAGATGGTGTGAGAGAGTGTGTGGTAAACCGAGTTTCGCTCAAGCGGAGATGGATTGTCACAAACTCGTCTGGGAGTTCATTCCGGCCTTTGTGAAAAAGCTTCATACGAGTGTGGAGTACCATAAGAGTTTGGCCGCTCCTATTAGCTTGTGCTTCACCGTCGGTTGGTTAGGTGGTTTGAGTCTTGGTAAGAATGAGGAAGAGATTGCTGCAATGCTGTCCGAGACTAGTGATTTAGATTATGATTAAGGTTCAAGATGTGGCCTGAGGCCAAGCACCGTGAGGCTCTTCACCATGCGATTATCTTATGTTCCCCCCCAAAAGGTTGTTGACTGACTTACCGTCTTGGTGGGGGAAGCTTTGATGAAAGGTTTTGCCTGATGGCCCTCCGCCTCCTGCAATTGATGTGATCGGACCATCCACCGAGACTGCTTGAGACTTCTCTAAGACTGTACTACTCAGTCCCATAATAAGGTTCCAGTTTGACTTTTCAGAGTCAAACTGGTTCAACTTTGACCTTACATATCTTTGTGTGTGTGATATGATACTTGATGCAAAATATATGAATGGATTAAGTTTTAAGTGTATTTTTTATTGGTATAATTTTCATCAAGTATTATTTAACAAAAAAATATATTTAAGGTCAAAGATGAGCCCGTTTGACTTTGAAAAGTCAAACTAGACACTTATTATGGGACGGAGGGCAGTAACTTGATTTATCTTTTTCTTATCGTACTGTTATCATGTTGTGTTCTTGAACAAGTAGTTTATGTTTTTATTAGATGATGTAACTTTTTTAATTGAATAGTTGTTACCTTCGTCCTTTTGGATGGGCATTTTGGGTTCTATTTACATGTGGGTCCTGTGTTATTGTCTGTTTACTTGCATATGTATTCCTGCATACACATTAATTGTACTTGCATGAACATTGATTAATGACAACGAATATGGCCACACATAATCGTCTGTCCAACAACCGTCCTGTGACAAGCACTCAGGTTATGAAGTGACAGAAACTTCTTTTAATCATTTGTATATGTTCGTCTGGTTATTAGACATTAGCTATTTACAAACCACTTATTAGTTTATCTTCCTCGGGTATTTAACCTTTCGTTGAAGGTTCTTCCTTAGTTAATTAGACTTAAGGGTATTGGACGGACATTTACTACACGTGAGTCACGTTATAATTTATCCGGCAACCGTCCCGTGTCGGACACTCAGGTTGCAAAGTCACAGACAATTCTTTTAGACATTGACTACACATTTCTCCAGGGGTAGCTAGCCGACCGGAGGAGTCACATATATTTTTGCCTAAGAACAATCATTCTGGAAAATCGCCCTCCCTCCATTGGGGACGGATCATTAATTCATTAATATTTGAAATTTTTAATAAGAAGGGGGGTTTTACATAAATTAGTTGTCGGGAGTTAATCGCGTGACACTTGCGTGGAACTCTCGGCCGTTCATTGTGCAATGGCTTGTAAGATCCGTTATCATTATGCCTCAGTTACTCGTATGGCCCTTCCCAGTTCGGGCCCAACTTGCCTTGATTTTCCACCGGATAGCTTCATTTCCTCCGGTAAACAAAATCTCCCACCTTTGAAGGATCCGGCCTGACCAGTTTTAATATACCTGCTCCACCTTTTTTTTCTGTTCTGTGGCCTCTCGATTGCTTACCGTCTCCCTTCTTTCTTGTATGAGGTTTAGGTTTTAACCATCATTTCTTCTTTTTTTGTACTTCATTGACGAGTCAGAGTCGGTATGTTGGAATGACTATTACTGTCGGGTTCATGACCGCCTCACTCCCTTATGTTAAGCTAAAGGGGTTTTCCCCATTACTTGTTTTCAACATTATTCGATGGGCCTATAGAATGTTGGGTAATTCGTCTACCCACCCTGCTCTCTCTCTTCCCAACCTTGCCTTAAGTCCGTGCATGAGAGATTTGTTAGCCCTTTCGACTAAACATTGGCTTGTGCGTATGCTACCGCCGTGTTCATCTGTCTGGTCTTCCATTTCTCACACCAGCTCTTGAATGGGTCATTTACCAGTTGAGTCCTATTATCGGTCACAATCACCCTCGGAAGTTCGAACATGCACACAATTTTTTCCCAGACAAACTTTTTTACCTCTTTACTTGTGGTTTTAGCCAGCGGTTTCGCCTCCATCCATTTGGTAAAGTAATCTATGGCCATGATGATGAACTTAAGCTTGTCGGGACCCTACAACCGACAAAGAAATAGGGAACTGCTTTTTGACCATCTTGACAGGCATACGCTCGCCAGAGGGTGTGAGACGCATTCGTTAAATGGAAGAGTTTTTGAACTGGTCGCACCAATATTTATAGCTTTTATAGTCATTGGAGCCATGATCAATATTCCACAACAACATGATAGGTCCAATTTTTTTAGTTGAGGACACCTTAAACTTCCACCTCAAATTTTATCCCATTCAAATTTTCAAGGCTAAAAATCTCCTGATTCATAGCATATGCATATTCAAAATTGCATATAGCATGATAAAATTCTACATCCATGTGTAAACGAAATTTCATAGCAACATTGATCATAAAAAAATATGTTAATGTATTATATAACATGTTTAACGTGATGGATCTTTGTATTATATAACTCCGTTATTTTTAATACCAAATTATATAGAATGATGTGCCTTATCAACGCTTCAAAAACTCATTATAAAGTTTATCTAACCTGCATATA
>BQNB010057767.1:0-38068 GCA_026074375.1 Tanacetum coccineum
ATTCCAACCACATAGGAGAAGAGATATCTTGTCATTTATGGTATGCATCAGTTGAGATACCAGGGAAATGTGTTGACAGAATATTGATTAGAGCGTGAGAAGATTGGTTACTGAAGCGTGTTTTTAAAGGAGTAGAAATATTTGATCAAAGAGGTACATATTGGTATGATAAGCATGATAATTCCTCTAGTTAGGTGTTATCAGTTCGTCTACTGAGAGGGAATAATTGAGATATCCGGGACTTAGTTGACTTTGGTGTTTCAATTTATATCATCACTATCATGTTAAGAGAAATTTAGACATCCGGGACTTAATTGACTTTGGTGTTGCGGTTTCGAATTAATTGCGTACTTCAAAGATTTGGGCGTCAGACTTCAAGTCTTCTTAATGCGAATTGCAAGAAGGCTTTGAATCTACTCAAGAAAGGATTGCTGATTCAAGGGGAAGCTAAGACAACTTCCAAAAGGAGAGTATCGAGACGGACTACAGACTGTTGATTGCTAACATGGACAAAATGACTATGTCATTTTTGGTTTGAACATATTCAGGTCCTGTCTCATACATAATCTTGTGAATATGTAAATGTGTAGTGTAGACTTAAATATAGGCCAATATAAATAGTGCTTGAGTACAAATCTTCAAGAATTTCTTAGTAAATTCAAAATCTTTCAAATTACTGTACTCAGTACTATCTTATATATCCCTCAACGATTAAGGGGGAGCATTAATCTGTTCCAAACAAGGCTTGTGAATAATTGGCACACTTTTCTCCCAATATTTAAATCAATTGATATCCAAAATGTCAAATGATTTGAAATTTTTGATAAGGGGAGAAAATGTGATTAAAATATGTAATGTGATCATATTACTCAAGTGTATTCTCCACCAACATGTGCTAAACAGTTTCGAATACCGATGCACATGTTGAGGGGGAGCGTTTCTAAAAAGCAAAAACAATCGTGTACTAAACACTTTGATAGTTATATCACAAGTACCTGATTGAGTTTTTGAAAGTGGTTTTATGGCAAGGTGAACTATACCAAAAGACTGACCATGTATTTACTATTATCGAAGTTATAAGGATGGTAAGGTTAGGTACTCGTTCCCATGACCCTTCCAGAACCGGAGGGATCTACCCAAGGATAATCCACTAGTTAGTATAGAAGTCCTTAGGTATGATAAAAAGGAGTAAATGTGAGAATAAGGGAATAGTGCCGACTGAGATGGAGCTAGTACTGGAATAAACCCAACAAGGTACTAGTCATGAAATCTCGGTAAGCACTGAAGGGGTTGAAGAATGAAAAAGAATTGTACGGATAAAGGGTGTAAAGAAAGAAGCCCTCCATACACTTAGGCAGAAACCGGGTCAATACATATGCTGTCAGAATCACTAAGATGATTGCTGACATTGAAGTGACATCATGGACCCAGTGATGCAATGCACAACCCTCCCAAGCCACTCAGAATCTCTCAAAAGATTTCTGTTTCATTTCTCACGGAGACTAAACATGTAATCTACTGACTCACTCACTCCGAGTAAGTCGGTATTGAAAAGGTGGCAGTCAGCTCCAGCCTCCGATCACTAAAATCAAAATGCACTTTTGAGTCTAGAGCCAAGAGATCATCAATTAATCTCGTTAGGACAATTCCAATTTACTTGTTATTCACACACTGTGATTACAAGTTTTATCAAAAGAGTCCTACGCATTATCCTTGTGATTTTGCCAGAACATCCGAGTGATACGAAAGTATTCACAGTGAAGATGGAAATCCTGCTTGAGCCAACTTCAAACAAGCTCATGGTAGGTGACTTGTGAGATCCTTAATGGATCAAACTTGTGACAACTGGAAAACAACAACGGTACGATTCTACATGAATCAAACTTGTTCCAGTATACGAATTGACGGTTATTGGACTTTGGAAAACAAATAAAACTTTCGATGTGTTACAAAACTCTTTTGCAAAGTATCGCATCGATTGTTTTTACAAATCAATTTTCTCTTTATTGCTAACTGTTTTAATTACAGGAACATTTAAATATGGAGATGGAAATACCGTGTTCCAACAAAATCAAGTTCATAACCGCGTGCTCATTCTCAAACGACACATTCGAAGATATCATGAAAGCTCAAGTATCTATTTTTAAAGCTTCCGCAACTCTGAATATTCAAGCTTTCAAGATCAAGAAAAGTGTGAGCATATCATTCAGAATGACACAAGTTCACAAGACGGAAAAAGATCACATGATGATGATTAGAGATTATGATTGGATGATGATCTCAAAGAAGCTCAAAGATCACATACAAGTCAAGCTAAAGCCTAAAAGTCTAAAGTTTACTACTCCAGATTCACAAGATACAAATCAATGAAATTAAACGTTTACGAGCTATACATAAGATCAATCTGAAGATTGAAGAACTTAAGTTTAGTTTTTCAGGGGTGACCTCCCTTAGGGGAAGATTGTTAGATATTAGAAAAAGACTCGGTCAACCTATGTATTTTACTGTTCATTATAGCTCATAGTTTAATAGGTAAACGTATGACTTTTGGTATTGAACCGGGTACTAATACCCGGTGTATTGTAAGAACTATAAATACCTCTTCCAACTTTGGAAGAGGTAAGCATCTATTCATTTTACACACACTCTTTAGTGTGTTTTCCTTATTTCTCTCTCAACTATTCTCTCTCTCTAACTTTCTCTCTCTAGATCTCTTTAAATCTATACATGTTTGTGTGAATTCGGGAACCTACAAATGTCAAGTGAAGTATGCCACTTGCACCTTGCTAGGTGGTGCACTAACATAGTGGAACTCTCATGTTAGGACTGTTGGACATGATGCAGCCTATGAGATGACATGGAAGAATTTAATGAAGTTGATGACTGAAGCTTACTGTCCAAGAAACGAGATTCAGAAGTTGGAGAACGAGCTGTGGAGTTTAACTGTAAAGGGTATCGATCTTGTGGGGTATACATAACGTTTTTAAAAATTGGCGTTGTTGTGTTCGAGAATGGTTCTTGAAGAAACTGATAAGGTGGAAAGGTTCATCTCGGGTCTTCCTGATAGCATTCAGGAGAATGTGACTTCATCTAAGCCAACAAGACTCCAAGAAGCAATTGAAATTGCAAACAGTTTGATGGATCAAAAAAATCGTGTTTTTACTGCTAGACAAGTTGATAACAAAAGAAGGATGGAGGGCAATCCAAGGGACAACTATGTTCAACAACCACCCTACAAGAGGCAGAACATAGCAAGGGTCTACACTGTTGGGCCTGGGGAAAAGAAAGAGTATGTTGGAACCTTACCTCTGTGCAATAAATGCAAATATCACCATACTGGACCGTGCACTGCAAAGTGCGGAAATTGCAAGACGATTGTTCATCAAACCAAGGATTGTAGGAGTCTAGCTGCCGTAACAAATCCGAGGGCTCCGGTGGCAAATCAAAGAACCCTTACTTGCTTTGAATGTGGGGAACAAGGACACTATCGTGGTGAATGCCCAGAGTTAAAGAATCAGAACCGTGGAAACCAAGCTGGAAGTAGTGAAGCACGTGGAAAGGTGTATGCTTTAAAAGGAGGAGAAACCAATCAAGACCCTAGCAACATTGCAGATGATATCAATGCTTAAAGAGAGATTTTCTAGTCTTATCTATTGAAACCTAAGTTGAAACTATCATAGACTATATTTCCTTTAGGAATTAGCTTTGTACTTTTTTTTAAAATTCGTTGTACCGTATGGATGTTTCAAATTCTCTATCAAATTAAGTGTTATGACAATTTAGTCTGTTACATCTTATTTCGCTATTATTTATGCAAATTACTCATTAAAATTATCATCTTCTTATAAACAATTTCACAACCATTCTATAAACCATTTGCTACCATCTTAGAAACTATTCTCCTATCACCTTATAAACTATTTTATTATCATCATATAAACTATTTTATTATCATCTTATAAGCTATTTATATATCATCTTATAAATCATTTTACTATCATTTCACAAACTATTTTGTTGACGTACTATAACCTACCTTACATTCATCTTATGAATTATTTGTTTACATTATAAAAATATTTTGATACTACCTTATACATAACACTATTTTGACGAAAATGAGCGTTTCATCGTTAGTCCTCAATTATACATAGCCTGATCACCTATGTATAATTCAGGAAGGACCATGTCATGCTGAGAGTAGTCATCTTAAAACTTTTGTCAAAATCAATTTTTTACTTATATCCCTGAAAAGCAAAAAAAATTGTGCGTATTCATAAAACGTGTTTATCACGGGAAACTGCGTTAGTAATCATAGTAACTAAATAGACCTTTACACCACCTTACTGCATAGACTCGACATCATCTTACGCTGAATCCTATGTCAAAAATTTGAGACGCATCACTAGTCACCCTAGGGCAATCCGCCAACAAGTTTAGCCGCCATTAAGGAATTCACTAAATCACCCATTCAACGTCGACGTAATACCGTAAGACTTAGTAGTTGTGACGCCATCATAGGCATAGATTTGTTATCACCCTGGAAGGGCAAATATCTAACTGATGCTTTAAGCCAAAAGGAATGAAGAAAGCCACTAAGAGTCAAACTTTGGTCATGACGAAAAATTTGAATTTGCCGTCATGAATTTTGAATGCTCAAGATGAAGCAATTAAGAAGGAGAATGTTGAGAACAAAAATCTTTATGGTATAAACAAGGAGTTGAAACCCGTCCCAATGATGCTCTCTATATTAAGAAAACAAAGTTGATTACCATGTTTTAGGAGGATCAAGATAAGTATTTCGAAGCAAGTATCCGCACCTTTTCACCAACACCACCCTGGAAGGTAAATCAAACTAAATTTCAGGACAAAATTCTTTTAACACGGGGAGACTGTGACAATCCACATTTTCAGGTCATTTTACGTCAATAAACTAAAAACTATTTACTTTGAACCTTTACGTGTTTACTTTTAATTATAACCATTAAGTTAAATCGCGTAAACTGAAAATCATCATTTAACGTAAATCGGCATTAAACAAATATAAGTTTACTTCAAATATGTGTTATATAATTATTACGAAGATAATTTATAAGTTTTCATATTTTATTTTTGTATTTTTACATGAAACGCTTACGTGTACACTTAAGTGCATGTATGCATGCAAATAAATCAACACCATCTTAATACTTGTACCTATATATACATGTTTAAAGTTTAAACACACAAAATGCACACTCTTTTCCTTCTTGCTTCCTTTTTCCGCCAACACTCAAGCCAAAAGAAGATCTCCCAACATATCCATTTTTGCATAGAAACTCTATATGGCTATAATCTTGACTAGCTCTTCATCTTAAGTAAACATGTGACCACACTTGGGAAAACCCACTCCCTTTTACTTCTATTACTCAGCTAAACCAAAGAAACATCACAAACTATGCTATTTTGAGCAACTAACTTGTAAAGCCATGAGATACCTTTCCCATTTGATATCTATAAGTATGATACTACCTAACACTTGATAAGTATCAAAATACAAAGCAAAAACTCACTCTTTTCTTACTTGTGGGTTCACGACGGCAATAAAAAAAAGGGGAAAGGAGTCAAAATTTTGGTTAAGTGGTACAAGTATAAATAAGGGATTATTCATAAGTAAGGGTTTCTTGGTTGGATTAGTAGTCATAAAATTTGCTAAGCCACATCATCCATATCACTAAGGCTCTAGAATCTTAACTCATCTTTTTAAATTTATATACTTTGTATTATTATTCCATGTATAAATTTATATCACCAATTAGTTTGTGTATTTGAAAGTTTTACAAAAGAACAAGTAATTATTTATAAAAGAAGCTTTACATAGAATTATAAAAATTGATAAATAAAATATGTACATACATGTAAAATAGTTATTTTGGTCTTTTTTTAGTCACATGATGAAATGTTAGTTAATTGTAAAAATGATAAAGGATGGATTAAACTAGTAAAGATATACCTTGTTATTTCTTGTTCTTGAAATTATGTTGTTAAATAATTTTAGTGAAGTAGTGAGTTGATGGAGATGGAATTAGGTTAGATTTATAGTGGTGTTGTTGTTTGATATAGTAGTGAATGGAGATAGGTTAGATTAGGCCCTTGAGAAAGTTGTGGTGATTTTCGAATAGATTCTGACATATTATAAAATATGTCCCAAAACAGTTCGTGTGTAAAGGATGGTTTAAAAATGTTTTGACAAGTTAAAACCTAAAGAATATGTTAGTACACTTAAATACGATTCTATGGGTATAAAGAACGTAAAAATCGGACTTAAAACGAAGAAGTTATGACCGTTTAAAGTTTTGTGAAACATATATAATTTTGACAGCTTTTTGCAAAAACTGTGAACATTCTGATTAGATTTTAAATTAAGGTTTTGACCCCGGGTCCGAATCGGACAAAGTGTATAAAAGAAAACTTGGCCGAAATAAATTTTCGGTAACATATGCAACTTTTCTTTTGTCATGAATGTGTATAACAAAGGAGTTACACTCCGTCAAAGTCGGACTATTTTTAGGAAAAGTTAGTAAATTTCCTGCACATATTTTTCTAAATAATAAAGCTGTTAGAAATCTAATATAGGGTTTACGAGTGTTTTCGGGCTCGTTTGAGCTATAAAAACCTTAGAAAATATTGTAGTAACACTTATATAATATTTATACGCGTCGAAAACTTTATAAATATTATTTTACAAACTATTTAGACTATATTTAAATTGACTATATGAAAATACGAAAAGTGTGTATACTTAAATATTAAGTGGTGAATTTGACGTAAACATTATTTTGGCTTATAAAACTAAAACACAAACTATTAGGTGGTGACATAACGTTATAAAATACATCGTTTCATTTTATTTCGCTTGCATTATTCTAAACCGACCTATAATTAAATAGGTTGCATGCCGGAATTTTTGTGACGATTTCCTTTATTGATTTCCTAAAATCAATACTTTTCATTTGAGGTGAGTTTATAGCCCCTTTTTCACTTGTTTTACAATTACTTTGCAAATCTCGGGTTGAGATACATTGCTTGTTTAAACAATAGGACGCAAGTACAATACTTTATAATTTTTACAATGATTATTGATGCGCCCAAGTACCGAAAACCCACAACGCCCATCATCATGAACCGTTAATTACCTTGTTTAAGCGCGTGTGTTATAAATAGATCTATTGGGATTGACATCCCCGTCCAGGATTGGTCCCCTACAAGGCCAATGGGCGTATACCATATCGAAGTTTAGAGGGTCTCGAGTTGGATCCTCTTAACGGGCAAATATTATGTTTATAAAATGTCTTCGTTTCAGTGTCATGAGCTTAGTGAAATCAAATTACAATTTTATTTGGCATTATATGTGTTACATTACATACAACTTAAATCTTGCGGTCCACAATTACTGTTTACTTAAACCTATGAACTCACCAACTTTATGTTGACATTTTAAGCATGTATTTCTCAGGTGCTTAACTGTTATGGAGTATTTGAAGTGCATTGGGTCTTCATTCATACAAGACTACATTTTCATGGACTTTTCATGCACTACCTTCCTCATTGTTTTTTTAAACTATGAATTTCAATTGATGCAAACTTGGGACAACTTGTTTTGAACTTATTTACTTCAATGAAACAACGAGGTTATCTTTTAAACGACTCATTTAAAGATCGTTCTCTTATATCTTGTGCTATTGTATTATGAAGTAACGCCTCTGGTTACCTTTCTGCTGCGACATATTTTGAGGGTGTTACAATTTTTGAGAGAACTCTCTTGTTTTCTAAGAGAACTCTTGTCTTTTAGAGACCTCATGTTCAGAGACCCACTCAAAGACCTCATGTTCAAAGACCTCTTTTCTTTCAAATGCATCTCTTGTTTTTCAAAGATCTTTTTTGTTTTTCAAAGACCTTATGTTTAAAGACCTCATTCAAATACCTCTTTTTGAGAGATCTCGTTTATCTTAAACCTCATATCTTTTATATGGATTTGGTCATAGGGTTGTTTTTGGGTGGTCTTTAAGACAAATTTTATAGGAATTTTCGTTTTTATGGATTATTTGGTGTGAGGTTTTTTTTGATGGATTTGGTGAGAGAACTTCTTTGTTTGTGGAGGTTTTGGTGAGAAGTTTTTGTTTGTTTTGCTTAGATGATTTTTCTTTGTAGAAGTTTTGGTGAGATTTTTGTCAATCGTTTTTTGTGATTTGAGGCTAACAATCCTCCCCTGAAGTGAGTGTCTTGAACACTGGAACGAGCTTGCCATTATGACTCAATAAAAAAGAGGCTAACAATCTCCCCGAAGTGAGGTTCAATTGATTACACACCCTATCAATATATCAATTAGAATGCTTTATGGGTCTTTAAGCTTAGTGTGTTCTTGGTTCTTTGTCTTCGTTGTTTAAAGTAGGCTTGTACCTATCATGCTTTGTGATAATTAACTTTTGACCTTTTGTCATATCTTTAACGTCTATGCCATCTTGCGATCTTATTTCTTTTACCAACATGCACAACACTATTTCATCATGTTGACTGAGATCTTTAAATCAGAATTTTGCGGAAGATCTTTGTCTTCAGAATCTTTAGCTTTCTGATAGTTTATGTCTTTGTCGAATAAGATGCAAGAATAAGGTGGTAAATTGAATCGACTTTGGTTGTTGGGATACTGTCACCACCATTTTAACCTGCCAGTTTACTTAGTGAAAAATCCAGAAAATTGATCTGAAAATCAAATCGAACGTGTTTACTTATTAAAGCGATTTTTTGTAACACATCGTGAGTTTTTAAATCATTTTATCAAATTCATTACCCGTCAATTTATATTTACTGGACCAAAATCGATATCCAGTTAAACATAAGTTATTCAAATAGAATCTTGCAATATACCTACGCTAAGAGCTTGGTTTGAGATGCTGGCTCAAGCCGAGGATTTCCATCTTCATTGTGAATACCCTATAGTATCACAACTCATATTCGGCAAATATCACAAAGGATATTGCGTAGGAACTTTTGTTACAGAGGGATCTTTGAGAACTTGATAGATGTTCAACAAGTGTATGAATGGAAAGTGTCCAACTGATGAGGATTTAGATTTGATCTCCAGGGGCTCTATCCTCGATTAAAGCTGCAATTTGGTGTTTTAGTACTCGAGGCTGGAGCATTATTGCCACCAATTCAATATCAACGTAACCGAAATGAGATATCAAATAAGATAACCGTTGTATCTCCGTGACAATTGAGAACAAGTTTCTGGTGATAGAAACCCCGAATGGCAGGGAAGGGGTTTTGCATTGCATCACTGGTGTCCCATGATGTCATTTTTCAATGTCAGCAATCAACTTGTGATTCTGACAGCATATGTATTGACCCGGTTTTTTTGCCTTAAGTTGTGTGTGAGTAGCTATCTTCTTTAGACCCTTTATCCATACATTTCTCTTTTTTACATTCATCAAGCTCCTTCAAAGCTTACCAAGACGTCATTACTAACACCTTGTTGTGATTGTTTCTAAAGTGTTGAGTCTCAAACTTAGTCGGCCTTATTCCCATATACTTCATCTCCAATCATAACCTAAGGACTGTTTTTTCTAACTTATTGGAGATATCCTATGGTAGATCTCCCGGTTCTCTGGTTGGATCATTAGGATTGATTCCCTAACCTAACCACCATATGACTTACAGAATATCGTCGTGAAATATAAGATGTTTTTGGGTATAAGAACAAACCCATAAAACCAATTCTTAGTGTTCAGCACATTTAGTCGAATATATCATATTTAATTATAATTTTTTATTTCACCCCTTATTTTAAATAATAAACACTTTAGTTATTTTGAAATACCTTATTGATTAAAATATGTTCCTTGAAAATTCCGTTGTGAAAATATATCGAGACCATGAAATTGTTGGAGACATTTGATAATGATTTGAATACCGAAGATATTCGTTTTCTTGATGTAACCAAGAACATTAAAACTTTGTTTATTTTTGAAAATTGGTTGTCTTTAGAAATCCATTGTGAGGTTTGTGCGTGTTGAACAACGCGGACAATTTTGAAAGATTATGAAATGTCATCGAGAAATTTTTTTGAAAAAATTATGTTCATCATTTTGAAAAACCAAATGTTAGAGGAACTATCTCTTCTAACGCTAAGGGTAAGCGCACTGATTACGTACAACTAATCCTTTTTTCTTTGATCATAAACATTGAATGTCCTTGTAAGAACATCTCAATAACCGAGAAACGTTAATTTTCATCGTTGTGAGGATAAGTTATAAACCATCCTTAAATTTGAAGTACGGGTTAAATGTACTGATATTAGCACATTTAAGCCATTTAGAAAATTAGAAATGACCGTTTTAGAAACATTTTAAAACTCTTTCCTCTCGCATCGACCTTCATTTACACACCCAGTAGTCGCATGTAAATCGACATTTCTAAGAACAAAAATGTAATCGATCCCAATAGACTGTCGATAAATTCTTTATTGGAAATTTTCCCTGATTTTCAGATTTTTGTCATTTTTTTTATAAAGTTTAATATTTTGTATTTTGCTTTTCTTAAAAATATGTACATTGTGATGTTTTATGATGATATCAAGCATCTTATCTTCAGAACCTCCCAGATCAGCTGGATCAAACATCCATAATACCAATCCTTCTTACAAGATACTTAAAAAAACCGATCCTCATGAAGGGCTTTCGTAAAACATTTCAGCTATTTGGTATTCAGTTCAGACAAAATATAGCTCAATTAAACATTTTACAACCTGTTTCTTATGAAATAGATACCTAGTCAGGATTTTCTTTGTTCGCGAATGTGGTACGGGTTTTCATTATATTGTTATGCTGACTTAGAGTTCCGCAGTAAACAATACGGTAAATTGTTGTAGCTTTAAGGCATAATCTTGAATTATTGTCCTCATCCACATTACTAGATGCACAACATTCAATAACGGCCCACGTACCTTCCTCCTGGCTGAGTACAATATGCAGTGGCAGTTTTTGTTTCTTTTGACATCCAACTTACTATCTCATTAACACCAAGGAACCGTATCCCTCGTAGAAGTTCTTTTGCGAGTATCAAATGCATCCGGCATGATCAACTCTGTAATGTTGTTTAGTATCAGAAGCCAGAATCCTTTGGATACCCCAGAGTCCCATGTAAATGGTACCCTTAGTAATTTTAAAGATTTCATTTAACCACCTTGAGGTTGCTTTTGAGTTTTGTTCGTGGATGGCTTTGATAAAGTGGTCACAATAGTCAAAAACTCTTGCACTAAGTCTGGGTACTACTAGATGCCAAGCACACGATGAACCCTTTTTTACCTATCGAAAATTCATATAAGTTTACTGGTACACCACACAAAACTAACAACTAGTTTGGGTTTAGAACCAATGTTGTAACCAATTGAGTGGACAAGTTGTCCATATAATGCTTTTTATTATAATTTCTAAACGTACTATTGGTCCAGATAGATAAAAATAACCGTTTTTGGGGACTGGTAGAACTGTAAGTCCTAAAAATAAACTACATCTCCTTCATTAAGTGACATTTCAAATCTATTTGTGCATTAATTTTTTCCAAGATCAATTTTGAATATAAATGTTTATAGACCCAAAAATTATGTCCATCAACTTATATAATCACTATTATAAATATCCTCCTCATTTTTAGTTGAATAAAGTTTGGGTCAACTGTACTTTAGTAAAGCCTTTGGACATCGGGAAGATGGAAAGTTCCATCATACCAGGCACTTTTAGCTTGTTTTAATCCATACAAAGCTTCCCCTCAGAAGGTGACTTTTTTCCCTTCAGGAGTGATCTGGATCAAAAACAACCCTTCAGGCTGAGCACATAAACCTCCTCCTTCAGTGGAACCATTAAGAAAGTCTATTTTTACGTCCAACAGATAGATTCGAAAAGACGTTGTTTTCAGCTTATGTGCCACGAAAAACCGAAAATCTTCCACGCGATGCACTGGTGCAAATAATTCTTCAAAATCAATACCCTTTCCCTGATCATAAACCTTTAGTACAACGTGCTTTGTTTGGCGAATTACAGTCTGATCTTCATCCCTTCTTGGTTCTGATGTTCCTCATAACCACTTTAAAGCCTTTATAATCATGGTGTTCTTTGCCCATAAAATGGTTTTGTTCATCGTACTAGTCTCCCTTTCGACTTTTTAGAGTTGATCTAAACTGATGAATTTTCATCCCCTGCATTGCTTCTATCCATGCAGAATCACCTTTCCTTCCTTTATGTTCCTTTGGGTTCAACAATACACACGATAAGTGAGACGCGGAAAAAAAAACATACACAGTTTCAGGATAGTTTGGCAAGCAAGCTGTCGTCTTGTTTGAACTAAAGCATTGATGGAATTCCACGAACTTGTTCAAAGGATTGATCTTTGTGATCCCAACGTATAATCATGACTTTGTATGGTGTTGAAATGAATGCATGTCGGTAATTATCAAATGTTGCATTTAGAAGACATCAACAAAGTCTTGTACCCGTGGTACAAAAAGAGAATGTTACAAATCATCTTCTTGAAATGATGCCTGTCGTAGTCTTGATTATTGTTGTTGTCCTCTAAGGTGATAGCAAGACCGAGGTGATCAGTATTGTAAAAAATACTTCAGTAAAGGACAGAAGAGAAATTCCAACCCATGATATTCAAGGAGAAATCCTTTCCTTCTCTGCTGTAGGAACATACAATTATGTCAAGGGGTGCAATCGGGTATCAGAGTTTACATAAAATCTGACGCCTTTTGTCTTGAGGAACGGGCCTGGATATTCATTTTTCCAACAGACATCTCTTGTCGAGTTGTGAGATGAACTGTTGTGTCCGACAGTCATTTGATCATTGAGGAACTGGGCATGAAAAGTTTGTCGTTGTGGTGCGAGGTCTGAACTGTTGTGATCAGACATCATTTGACATTGATGACCGAGGCTTGAACTGCTGTGTTCAAACGTCATTATGTTGATCATCAGATCAAAATTCCTTGAAGCCCTGTTTTCTGAGATATCTGTCTTTTCCGCAACCAAACTCTGAGTCCTTCCTTTATAGGATTGAACGATGTACCTGTACTTAAGAGAGTACCTGCACTAACATCAAGAGCTTGTTCGCTTTCACATTGGTTAGTGATATCTTCTTTTGAACCATTTGGGGGTTCACTGTCAACCTTTGTTGTGCTAGAGGTGAATATCTTTCCGGTTGGAACCCATCTAAGACAAACAGTCTTGAGAATTCTACCCGTTGGTTGCCACCTAAGACAAGATCTAGGACTTGTTGTTTTCTCATGCACAGTGGAAGTCCTTTTTATTGAAAACCTATGTCCTGTTGGGATCTGTCTATTTGGTTTCGTTGCAACCCTTATTTGCTCTACGGGTTTGTTTCTGTTCGTTGTCTTATTGGATGGAACCTTAGCACGCGAGTTGACTTCTTTCAGGAATTTTGTAACACAAGAATCATGATTTGCATTAAAGACACATTTCTGACATGTCGAGCAAACAAAATGTTTGGAGTCAGAAAAATTTCTAGAGTTCCTAGAGTGTTCTTGTGTCTTTTTCTTAGCCTCCTCCAGGTAGTGATTATGAACTATGTCATTTGAGCTATACCTAGATGAGCTAGGTGCAATCATGTAATGAGGTTTTGCATGGGCAGATTCTCTTCTCTTAGGTAGATAATGTGTAGTGACTGGTTTTGACAAGTCGTTGTTCACATCAACTTGGGAGGCAAACCGTGGTTTTGAAATTTTAGGTCGTTCAGACTTAAACGCAGTCGGTTGTCTAACAACTGATTGGTTTCTGTGTGGTTGTAAAACTGGTTTCCCCAAGATTGATGGTTTTGCAAACTTAGTATTCACACTATTTCCTGTTAGTTTCCTTAACTCATTTTTTAATGCTGCAATTGCAAACCCCTTTTTCTGAATCTGAGCTAGTACATCAGCATTTTCATTAGACTTTTTGTTCAGTTGTACCATTAAAGAGTCATTTTGGTTTTTGGTCTGAACTCGTGTTATTTTGATAGAATCAAAAAGATCTTTGTAAGTCTGTTTCATGTGCTCTTTTTCCTTATGTAACAGCTCATTCTCTGCAAGTAATTTAGCCACACTATGTTCCAATTCGATCTTTATTGTTTCAATTTCATCGATGTCATTATTAACCTTGGCTTCATTACCTTTCTCTTTCAAAAATTGACTCTGTTGCCCTGATTTTAAAACATTGTTTTCCATTTGTAGTTCAAGATTAATACAATGTGCTTCGAGTTTTGCAAAATCTTTTTGACACTAGGCAACAGTCTTTTTGAGACAAACATTTTCAGACTTGAGTAATTGATTTGAGAGTTCAATTGTCTTGTCATCAGTTAATTTAGCAGGAAAAGGACATGTGTTATGACATTGTCCAGCATTCTGGTTAATCTCTCCTTTATTAATGAATTTAGGTTGCTCAGTATGTTGTTGTCCTTTAGCAGATACATTATTATTAGTAGTCATTTGTACCTCAGCCTTTGGCTCTTCATCATATATGGGTCTGATATCTGCATCATCAACATGTGCATCATTCCCTGATCTGCTGCTTGTATCCTGCTCTTGTGATTCTGTCCCATTGCTTTTAATGATAACTGAACTAGCATCCAATGCTTTACTCGTATCAACCTTTTCCATTGTCGTCTGCATCTGTCTTTCATTCACCCTGCTGTCATGCTCTCTTTTATGCAGTGCTCTTTCATCAATCGACTTTTTGACATATTCCATGAATTGGACCAGTGTCTTACGGAATTCTAGAATATCAAGTTGAGTGTATTGTAGAAAGTAGTTGCGTGTCATTACAATATATTCATCATTCAAATAAATCTTTGACTTGATGAACACCTGAAACTGTGACTCGAGAACTTTAAAAGAAGCCATGGATCTAATCTCTTGAAATTCGTTGTTATCAAGTTGCTTTTGAAGTTGATCCATGTTTAGGAACATCGTGCCTGTAAAAATCTCAAAGTCTTGACCAAAGAGTGTTGCAAACGCGCGTCCGAATCCATTCTCGGTTCGACTTCCTTTTAAGTCGTTGTTTGAAAGACGCTTGAGGTGTGAATGAAGTCGTTGAAAAGATACCATGCAACTTTCTTTTGATTTGTCTTGAATTAGTTGCATTTGTTGTTCTTCTGATTCCGAACACGAAGATAAGGTATCTTTCTTTTCCATTTTATCGTGAGTTGAAGTTAAAAAGATTTATTGGATCTTAAATGGATGTGATGTGATTGATGTTGTGGTCTTGTATGCAATTCACGTTCACAGGATTTTACACGTCTATGATTAAAACCGATAAATGAATAAACGGGATTTTACAAAATCACTAGAAAACCGTGAATGAATGATCGTTTGAGTTAAGGTTATGTTTGTTGTTTGATTAGTCCCTTAAGTCCTTTGTTTAAGGTTTATATTGATGTTTGATTAGGTTTAATTAAGTGTCAATTAAGGTCCAAAGTCCAATTTGCCTAATTTGAAATATTACTTAAAATAATAGCAAATCGCCTCCTAGAGATGACCAAACCGCCACTTAAAATAAGCCAAACCGCCACTGAAATCCTAATCAAACCGCCGCCTGAAGTTACACAACTCGCCGCCCTCACTTAACCAAACCGCTGGCAATAAAATATAAAGCAAACCGCTGCGAAGACTGTTTGATCAAACCGCTGCCTTGACTTACTTTACTCAAACCGCTGCCAGTATTATAAAAATCAAACCGTCGTGAGTTTTTACCTTGGCAAACCGCTGTCCTTATGATTAACTCGCCGTCTATTTTTAACTAACTCACCGTGTATTATTTTATTCAAACCGCCTTTGGTTTATGAATTTTGGCCATGGTAACGTTTTATTTTTGGTCAATATAATAAGCAACTCGCTATGAACCTGTCAAACCGCCTTCATAAACACCAACTAGCCACTGAACAAGGCAAACCGCCGGCTGTTTTATCTAATATTAAACTCAAACCGCCATTGACCTAGTCAACTCGCCTTGTACCTTTTTCCTAAATTTGTGGATCTTGTCCCCTTTCTATTCAAACCGCCACCAAGAACACCTAGGACGAATTGAGTAAAAATTCACCATTTGAGGTTTTTATCCACGAATTTAAGCTAAACCATGTGTTACTAAGTGGGTATATTAAGATTAAACACACACTAACACTTGTTTCTTTGTAAATCTTCCAATATGAAGTAATTCTCCACGAAGAACACTAACCTTTTAAAGCTTATAATTCGAACTTTAAGCTTGTATAACACACGAAATTTGTAACAATCTTACCTTTTGATGTGTAGAACAAGTAAAGAGCAAGAATAACCAACAAACAAGCCAAAATCAAAAATGAGTCATGGGCTTTTTTTTTGCTTCAATAATAAGGACGAATTAAGCTTAATCAACCATAAGAATCAACCACGAATCCACACGAAGCTCTGATGCCAATTGTAAGATCCCGTTAACACTTCATAACATATATATCATACACGAATTTGATCTAGAAAAGAGAAAGAGAGTGAGTTGTTTTGTAGAGAGAGAAAGAATAAAGAGAGATGAGAGAGTTTAGGAAAAGGAAAAAGATATTATTTTCAACAACTACTAACTTTTCCAAAGAGGAAAAGTTACTTATATACCCCGACACATTAAGTGACGTTCGGGATATTTGACTAGGACCCGGGCTCGGGTTTTGCTTGGGATTAAACCCGAAATATATACAATATTAGATTAACTATCGAGCCCGATTCCCGATACTTTCCTATTACAACGTTAACTAATTGATTGACCGAGACTTAAATACATAATCGACGAACTTCATGTTCGACTCAATATTTTGAGGCTAACATCTTGTCTTTTAGAGACCTCATGTTCAGAGACCCACTCAAAGACCTCATGTTCAAAGACCTCTTTTCTTTTAAATGCATCTCTTGTTTTTCAAAGATCTCTTTTGTTTTTCAAAGACCTTATGTTTAAAGACCTCATTCAAATACCTCTTTTTGAGAGATCTCGTTTATCTTAAACCTCATATCTTTTATAAGGATTTGGTCATAGGGTTGTTTTTGGGTGGTCTTTAAGACAAATTTTATAGGAATTTTCGTTTTTATAGATTATTTGGTGTGAGGTTTTTTTTTTGATGGATTTGGTGAGAGAATTTCTTTGTTTGTGGAGGTTTTGATAAGAAGTTTTTGTTTGTTTTGCTTAGATGGTTTTTCTTTGTAGAAGTTTTGGTGAGATTTTTGTTAATCGTTTTTTGTGATAAGATTTTATGTGGCGGTTTTGATGATATGTAGATGTTTTGGTGATATGATATAGTCAAAATTAAATGTAATTATCCTCCTAATGGTTGCAACATCAGTAGCAATTTATGAAGTTTTCACACTTGAATTTTGACCATGCTAAAATGTTTGAATTGATTTTTTGTTATAAATTCTTAAAAGTTATTAGTAATCAAAGCAAATCTGGATTATGGTACTTAATCCACTTGCTCTGATACCACTTGTTAATCCAAGTGTTTCAGTAAAACATAAATATGTTTACACAAAACCTATTTGACAACTAATAACACCATTCATACTTTTCAATGTATGTAATTTTTATTATAAATGAATTAAAGAATTAAAATAGATAATTGCGAACATTATCCCAATTGAATGACAAATGAAACTCTCTTAAACCTAAACTAAAACATAAGTTGAAGTTTATAGATGAACAAAACAAGCAAGCTAGCTTAGCTTAGTGTGTTCTTAAGAGAGGATGAAGTCATGAAACTTTCACTATAATACATTTGTATTATTTTTGTGTAAAGAATTTCACATTTCTCTCTTGACTGACATTCGAATACATGAGATGAGAAAGTGAAGTCACATATTGTAGCGGGTTAGGTGTCCATTATTTGTTGAAAGAGTATCGCATTTAGCCATGGGGTTTCGTTTCCAGAACTCCCTTCAATCCAAAATCGACCAAACCTCCAAGATCTCGAAGTCGGTGTTCATCTCTAATTTCCCTGATGATTGTTCAAGTAGGGACCTTTGGAAGGTATGTAACGGTTATGGCACCGTGGTCGATGTGTTCATTCCTAATAAGAGATCTAAGGCAGGGAAGCGTTTCGCTTTTGTTCGGTTCATTAATGTTCTCAATCTTGATCGTCTAATTGAGAATCTCAAAACTATTTGGATTGGTCGTTTTCACTTATCTGCTAATACTGCTCGGTTTGAAAGGCCTAAAGCTTCTACCTTTCAGAAAGAGAAACCGGTGCCCTCTGGTAATGTAACGGGTTTTAAGCAGCCTATTGTCCAGAATCAAGGTAGACCAAAAGAGTCTTATTCGTCTATTTTGAAACCGTCTTTGGTTTTAGACGACTCTTGCCTGGTGAACAGGGATCTCACGAATTGTGTTATGGGCGAAGTTCTCCAATTTTCTTCCATTAATAACTTACAGGTACTTTTGTCTAACGAGGGTTTTCATAACACTCGCGTTGTTTACCTAGGAGGATTGTGGGTAATGATTGAATTGAAATCATCTAAGTCTAAATCGAAATTCATGGAACATGTTGGGGTTGCTTCGTGGTTTCGCCGTCTTTGTAATGCGCAATCAGATTTCGCAGCTAAAGAACGGATAGTTTGGGTCGACATTGAAGGAGTTCCTTTAAATGCTTGGACTCGTTCAACTTTTCAAAAGATCAGTTCTAAATGGGGAGAATTGGTTGAATTAGAAGATGGGTATGATGACCTCTTTGCAAGGAAACGTATTTGTATTAAGACCAGCCAAACGGAGAACATCTTGGAAAGTTTTAAGCTTATTGTAAAAGGGAAGGTTTTTTGGGCTCGTGCCAAGGAACTTTTTGTTTGGTCCCCATCCTTCAAAGATGTTCCTGAGAAAGAATTGTTCTCGGACGACGAGTCCGCTAAGATCAATGAACAAGCAAATAACCTGAACAACGACGAGGTGGAGAATGCTAGTGAAGTGGTTTCGGACACATACTTTGGCGATAACGGTGAAGTTCAGGGTTTCGAGCATCAACATGGTGAGTCTAATGATAAGGAGGTATCGTCTGATCCTTTCAATATATACGACTTACTTGACAAACGCACTAAAGAAGTAAGAACCACGGATACGTCAACCAGCATCCCTTATCCTCCGGGTTTCACACCTGCCAATGATATCCCAGCATGTAATAATCAAGATATTCCTGAAGCAGAATCTGTTCGACCTCCTAGTAGGTCGGCAAGGAGTAATTCGAGAGTATTGGAAGAGGCGGAAAACTCCGTGGACAGAGTCTCTTCTGAAAGTTTTAGTAATGGGGTTAAGATCAAGGAAGGCGGTTCCATATTGGAGATTTTAGAAGAAATGATTACGGTGGGTCAAACAATGGGCTTTTCTATGGAAGGTTGTACTAAAGACATGGAGAAGATTATTGGAACTCAAGGAGAACAATTAGTTTTCCGATGAATTGTCTTTCTTTAAATATCCAAGGCCTAGGATCCAAGGCTAAGAAAGATTGGATCAAGGAGTTGATTTCTAAACATAAAGTAAGTTTTTTGTCTATTCAAGAAACTAAGATGGAGAGTGTTTCGGCTATGGAGGTTAAATTTCTATGGGGAAACTATTTTTTCGACCACATTATTAGTGAGGCTAGTGGCAATTCAGGTGGTATTCTTTGCGCTTGGGATACTAATTTCTTCAAGAAGGATCATCATACTATATCTGATAATTTTATAGCTTTGTATGGGACGTGGATACCGAACAATCAGAAGTTATTAATTATTTCGGTCTATGCCCCCCAATCTGTTTCATCTAAACGTATGTTGTGGAGTTATCTCGAATCTCTTATCACTAGTTGGAATGGAGAAAGTTTAATTATGGGGGACTTCAACGAAGTTAGATGTATTGAGGAACGGTGGGGATCGGTTTTTAACAGTCATGGAGCTAACGCGTTTAATTCCTTTATTTCTAATTCGGGTTTAAACGATATCCAGCTGGAAGGATTCTCTTTCACATGGGCTCATCCTTCGGCTACCAAGATGAGTAAATTAGATAGGTTTCTTATGTCTAATGGTTTACTTTCAGCTTTTCCTCTCATTTCGGCTATCTGTCTGGATCGTCACCTCTCAGACCACAGGCCTATTTTACTCAAGGAAGTCTTTTCTGATTTTGGCCCTACTCCATTTCGTTTTTATCACTCTTGGCTTGAGCTTCCTGGATTCGATGACTTGGTCTCAAAATCTTGGAATTCTTTTACTCTTGATGATTCCAATGGTATGATTCGGTTTAAAAAAAAGCTTCAAATGTTGAAGAAGGAGATTCGAGCATGGACTTTGGATTTCAAAAGGCATCAGGTAGGTCTTTCTAAAGATCTTAAATCTAAATTGTGTGACATTGATAAAGTGTTGGATCAAGGAGGAGTCACCGACGACATTCTTTTGTCTCGTTTGGAAGTCTTGAAACAATTACACGATGTTCAATCTTCTAACAACCGTGATATCATGCAAAAGGCGAAAATTCGTCCATTGGGCAATCCGTGCAGGAGGACGAGAACTCCAAATACTCAATTGCTATCATTAAACAAAAAAGCGCAAAACTTTCAGTTAAAGGTATTATGGTAGATGGGATTGATTGTCGAACCTGATCTTGTAAACAAGAGTTTAAAGGCACTTTAACTGGACAATTCCAAGACCCACCCGGTTTCTATACTAGGTTAGTCATGATAACTTTCCATTTTTCCTAATCGTCTCAATAATGATCAAGATCTTATAATTGAACTCCGATCTCAAATGAAGATATTCGCACAGCCGTGTGGGGTTGAGGAGTTGATAAACCCCCTGGCCGGACTGTTTTTTACTTTCGAATTTTATTTATCGTAAGGATTGGACCGTTTGTGGGGCCTGACTTTTTGCATTGCGGTGAAATGTATTTTTATTTGATCATGGAGTTTTTTCTATTGGATTCAACTCTTCGTTTGTTTGGCCCTCATACCCTAAAGTTTCATGAACCGATAGTTTGTTAGAGACTACCGACCCGATCAAGTTTAATTGGAACCTATACAAAAGTCTTACTAGATCCGACTTCTCCTCTCCGCTTTCCTTGGTTATTTCGGATCTCATCTCAGATGTTCAGACCTGCATTCCTAATAGACAATTCTAGATGGTATATCCTTTTATTATCAATGAAATATTAGCTTGTGGCAAAACTTAAAAAGCAACAAGCCATGATTTTTAAAGTCGATTTTCGCCTCGGATTATGAATCTGTTAGTATTGGATTATCTTGGATGACTGTTTCTCATTCTCTTTGGATTCGGTCCTAAATGGCGTTCATGCTGGATTTCGAGTAAGTTCTGTCTTCAGGGGAAAGGCCTCTATTAAGTTAAACGGGAGTCCGGACGTAATGAGTTTCATTTATATCCAAGAGGCTTGAAACAGGGGGACCCTTTCGCTTCCCATTTTGTTTTAATACCACCTCAATACATGGAGTCTCTTCCACATTATCATTTTCCTGGGCAGTTAAACTGAAGGAATTTTCAAAAGGATACAAATTGACCCTTCACTACGTTGTCTCATTTTATTCAACCCGACGACGCGGTGATTTATTGGTGAGTGGTCTCATTCTAACTATTAAAGGGTATCATGAATATTCTTCGATCTTCTACCTTACTTTCTGTAATGTCAATAATATATTCAGAAATAGTCATCTTCTTGTGTCGTATCCCAATAATTTAGTGGTGGCTGAAACTGCTAAGTCTTGTGGATTGTTTGATAATGAAAGCTCCTTTTAAATACTGGGAATTTTTAGTTACGAGATAATATATTCTTCTAAAAAGGCTTTGGGAAGAGACATTTAAATAAGATGAAGAAGATGTTTGTCTAGGTGGAACATAATACCGTATCTGTCGGGGGTCGTATATTTACTTAAAAAATTTTTTTTAGGGTTTCCTTATATGGAATATTATTAGTTTTTAATATAGGTTCTTTTTTATTAGGGTTTATTTTTTTCTTATTAATAGAAAGTGAACAACCCTTCTTAAATCCGGTTCTTGGCTCCACCTACTATCTACAGTTGCAACATCAGTAGCAATTTATGAAGTTTTCACACTTGAATTTTGACCATGCTGAAATGTTTGAATTGATTTTTTGTCATAAATTCTTAAAAGTTATTAGTAATCAAAGCAAATCTGGATTATGGTACTTAATCCACTTGCTCTGATACCACTTGTTAATCCAAGTGTTTCAGTAAAACATAAATATGTTTACACAAGACCTATTTGATAACTAATAACATCATTCATACTTTTCAATGTATGTAATTTTTATTATAAATGAATTAAAGAATTAAAATAGATAATTGCGAACATTATCCCAATTGAATGACAAATGAAACTCTCTTAAACCTAAACTAAAACATAAGTTGAAGTTTATAGATGAACAAAATAAGCAAGCTAGCTTAGCTTAGTGTGTTCTTAAGAGAGGAGGAAGTCATGAAACTTTCACTATAATACATTTGTATTATTTTTGTGTAAAGAATTTCACATTTCTCTTTTGGCTGACATTCGAATACATGAGATGATAAAGTGAAGTCACATATTGCAGCGGGTTAGATGTCCATTATTTTTTGAAAGAGTTCATCTTTCTTATAATGCTTACATATTTAACATCATTTTAAAATGTATTTTATGGAATAGTTAATTCAACTATTCACTTTTTTATCAATATTTTTTATTTTTTTTTGGACTTCTATGCAAAAGTGTGTCTTTTTTTGCTTTTGTGAAAATTCGTCCCAATAATTCTTGTCTTAGTTAAGAGAGTCAATGAGACTTTGTCGGGTCTTATTGGCTCAAATGTTGTTTCAGCTCGGGCACTTTACTCGATGATACCACATTAACGAGAAAAAAATATGTCTTCTGATTGTATTCGGTACTTTACTCACCAATGTCATATTATAGGGTACAATTAACCTACACTATTTTATGTTCAAAAATGTTAATTCTTCTTATTAATCTTTTTACACACATGATTCTGACAAGTGGTGAAACTGACGCTTTTGATTTAGAGATATAATAAGTAAAAAAAATATATTATATGATTGTGTGTGTAGAATGATAAATATGACGATTTTATAAGAGACTTTAGCAACGCTCTTTTATGTTTGAATAATGTTATAGACAAATTGGCAAAAAATTTCCCCAAACAACCCTTAACCACACCGCCAAAAATTCAATATAGACCCAATATTTGTCATAGACCAATGAACCAATCCTAGCCACTCATTTTTCATCAAAAATAAAAAAACCCACTTTCCACCTCTTTTTTAAAAATTAAATATCTCACACACTGTTAATCGTTACGCAAAACAAAACATATCATCGCGACGAGAATTAAATTATCTTTCTATAGAGGGGCGACACTATGTACTTTCGACGAACTTTTTTTTATGATTTTATGAAGTCATATACGATTTTATAGTTAACTTTTTTATCAATTTTTTTATTATTTTTTTGGACTTCTATGCAAAGTGTGTCTTTTTTTGCTTTTGTGAAATTTCGGCCCAATAATTCTTGTCTTAGTTAAGAGAGTCAATGAGACTTTGTCGGATCTTATTGGCTCGAACGTTGTTTCAGCTTGGGCACTTTACTCGATGATACCACATTAACGAGAAAAAAATATGTCTTATGATTCGGTAATTTACTCAACAATGTCATATTATAGGGTACAATTAACCTACACTATTTTATGTTCAAAAATGTTAATTCCTCTTACAAAAACTTCCTATTAATTTTTTTACACACATGATTCTGACAAGTGGTGAAACTGACGTTTTTGATTTAGAGAGATAATAAGTAAAAAAATATATATATTATATGATTGTGTGTGTAAAAGGATAAATATGTTGATTTTATAAGAGATTTTAGCAACGCTCTTTTATGTTTGAATAATGTTATAGACAAATTGGCAAAAAAATTCCCCAAACAACCCTTAACCACACCCGAGATTGAACCACATGTCATCAAACTGTTCTAAAAAAAAAATTCGCTATCTCATAACTATAAAAAAATGCAACCGTGAACCCAAAATGAAAAATGAAAAATTTAAGGGTGTGTTTAGTTGGAGAAAATATTTCATTTTTCCAGGAAATTTTTCATTTAAGAATAAAAAAACTGAAAACGTGTTAATTTGCACTTTTTTCCAATATTTTTCAAAAAAAAACGAAATTCTCATTTTCTAATTTTATATAGAAAAATAGAAAATCACATTTTACTATTCTTCATTTCTTTTTATTTTTAAAAAAGAAAAAATATAACCCCCATCTAAACAGGTTTTCAAAATTCTCAACTTTTTTCTAGAGAAAAAAAACCATTTAATTCTTTAAAAATTTAAAAACAGAAAAATATGAAGAAAAAAAAATTATAACTAAACATCACCATAGAGTCTCCAACAACTCTATGATCTTCACGGCAACGTCTATCTATAAAATTAATCTATAGTAAAATACCTCAATCAATTAAATATAATACATTGGCAGCCATCGCATAGAAGGTGATGTCTGTACTACATATTCAACTCACCAAGATAATTTTTTCTAAACTTTTAATTTATTTAACTTGTCCACTGACTCATCAATTTTAATATTCATTTCCAGTCAAAACTTAAACAGTATTCAGGTAGTCGACAACAGGAACAACCCAACAAGCAAACTCCTTTTGTTTCTTTATTTTTTAGCTGGCTATAAAACGTAACCACAACCGATCAAACTTACATTCGTGTAAAGGGTACTAATGGAGTTGCTGAAATTTAAAAGCATATAACGCTATAAACGTTAAGCCCTAAATGAAACAAGTAGCATATCTAAATAGTAAGGGCACGTGATATTTTATTAAGTTAACACAAAAAATATGATCAATTGAACTTGTCGCGACAATGAATCCTAAAATATTAGAAGAGTAACATTATTAATTGTGTGCATTATTAATTGTGTGTTGAAAGCTGTATGTAGCAATTTTATCTATAATAAAACGTAGCTTAAATGACAAAACACCCTAATCTTTAACTTAGTGAACAGTATAGCTCATAATTGGGCTAGGTTCAGCTTTGGTAATCATCTAACACTCTCCCTCACTGAGCGAGCTATTTTCATACGAACAAATTGGAATGAATGTTGAAAGTCTCTTCTTTTTCGCTTTTGTATATTGTTGAAGCAATTTCCTGCTCCGGTGACTTGAGGGAACTCCGGCCTTTTGACCGAGTATGATCCCTGCACACAAGTAAACGACACGCGTTAGTCTCGCCTCGGGTGTGAGCCCAGGACCAAACTCCGGCGTGAAAATAAGAGATGGGTTTAAGAATTGTCAGGAAATAGTATTGCCAGACAGAAAAACATGAAGCACAGTGAAATGACTCTGGGTATTTATACTACCCAGAGTTGTACCTGATTGATGACGTCATGGGCCATTGACCTGACACACAGCCAACCCGTGAAGTGTCAGATTTGGCTTTTAGGAATAGGACAAGCTGTGGAGCAGCGCACTTTCCGTGTCGTCTTTTGACCATCATGTGTCGCTTTCTTAGTGTGTCGTCACTCGCCTTCGGTGTTGAATTCCGAGATATACTCTGGTGGGATAGTGGATGTCCGGTAGATAGTTTCGGCACATACACGAACATGTCCCCCCAGTGTTGTATTATCGGTTGGTAACGGATGACACAATACTAAATAAGTAGAATAAATAGGGGATACCGGCTAAAGTGACTTTGCATGATAGAGGTGTTGTATCGGTCTGAATTCCGCCTGTAGTGGCTTCGTATGGTTATTGATGTGTGTTATAGGCTTTCAGTTTTCCCCCTGGGATCATTATTAGGCTTGTGTGGTTATAGGCCCATGGGCCTCTTGGTTGAGATCATATCCTTATTGACACGTGTCGCTGCCTTCGAAGTGTGGACGGTGGAGATTGCATCGTCATACTATGCACCTTTTCGCATCCCGAGGTGGATCTCACCCTATATATACTCTTTCATTGCCTCATCCACACACACTTGAACCGACTCGACTTTTTATTCTTTTCGCCGTCACCAAGGTGCGTATTTTCCCCACTTTCACTTATTCATTTTCTTTTTGGTTCTTCTTTGGGATGTCTGGTAGTGAACCCGGCGAGATGGCTTTGGAAAGTTCGAAAGCCGTGGTTCTTCCCAAGTTTGATATGCATATTTATACCTCCGAACTTACTTCGTCAAAATTAAAGATGGCCATAGAAGAGTATTGCATTCCCCTAGATCTGCACCCCCGTCTCCTACCTCCTGGTATGACGATGAATAGACTGCCTCCGAAGTATATCGGGTTATATACTGAACAACTTGAGCAGGGGGGTTTGAGGATTCCGTTTTCTTCTTTCTTCTTAGCCGTGATTAAGCATTTTGGGGTGCACGTCTCCCAATTGGTTCCGATGGGGGTTAACAGGGTGATCCTATTCGAGATACGTTGCATAAGTTTGGGGATTAATCCTTCCCTCTCTTTATTTCGGGTCTTTTACAAACTTTGCAAACAAGGTCACTGGTTTTCTTTTGAGAACAAAACCGGACGTGGTACTAGAAAATGTTTCAAAGAGGTTACTACAAGTTTGAAGGGCTGGAAAAGAAGTTCTTCCTATTGGACCGTCGGGCTATCCCGGATGCTATGCCTTGGAGACACGGTGACACCGACCTTCACGATGATCTTCCGGCCAACTATAACGAGGATGATGTTTCTCGCCTGTCTGAGGTCCTAGTACCCTTTCGACCGCCTCCCCGGCATCTGCTATATATGTGCGGGTTGAACACGGCTAGTCGGAATCCGAAGTTGTTATATAACAAAAAAGATCAAGATAAAAATGGTAATTGGGGGGGAGGGATCGCATTGGCTTTGATTGCTTATTGTGTTGTGTTTTTTTTATTTATCGTGTTGTTTTCCCTTTGCAGTGATCAGCATGGATACTTTCTTGAAGCTTCTCTCTTGGACTAGAACCGTTGTTAGTCGGGGAGATCCTATTCCAGAGGATCAACGGCCTAAACCGAGGGTTACTCCTCCCTTGTCGGCTGGTATCAAAATTCCAGACTTGACTGCATTCCAAAAGAACCTGGAAAAACCTAACTCCAAAATTGCTGCCGCCAGAGAGAGGAAAGAAAAACAAAGTCTTGCCAAGACCGAAGCTAAACGTGGTGCCGCTCAGGCCGATGAAGAGCCTCGTAAGAAGAGAAAAACTCAGAAGCATAACGAGGTAGTTCAATCGGGCTCAGACGAGACATTGTCAGTTACTCCTCTTCGCCAGACCGGACTAGCATTGCGGAAGAAACCTAACCCCGACACTAATGTCGTCCAGGGTACCTCGCAGGTTGAGAAATAAGTTGTTGATTTAAGTGGTAATACCCGTGTTCCAACCCCTCTCGTGACCACCGCCCAGCCCTCTCCTCAACATGAGCATCCTAACTCTCAAGAGCATGCGGCTTCAGACGGTACACATATTCTCTTTTCCCCTTTTTCTTTTTACTTCTCTATTTTTTGTATATATATATATATATATATATATATGCGTTGCTCATCGTGGTCTATCATTTCGCAGCTCATTCATCTCAATCCTCCCATCAGGACCTTGGAGATAAGGCGATGAACAACCGATATGTACCCAATTGGGGGCTCCGGAATGATCTCCGCGTCTGCACCTTCCGTGCCTGCCAAGAGTTAGTTTCTCATCTGGCTACTCCGGCGGAAGATGAATTTTTGGGAAATCTTTCTAACGTAGAGGTTGTTAGCCGTGCCTACCAGACTCTAGGGCAATCTGTTTTAGCTCAGGGGGAATTGCTTAAGAGACATGAGCAGTTAAATCATGATTATGTGGACTTGGCGAACCATAATGATGCCATCTTGGCGGAGTTAAACCGTCTCAAGGTGAACCTTCAGCGAGCAAATGAAGACAATGCATGGCTAACTCACCAACTTTCCTTAGTAGACAGCGCTCATTCCGAATGTCCGTCTCGGGAAAAAGAGTTGTTGGATATGGTGAAAGATTTGGAAAGAGAAAGAGACGAATGGAGAGAGACTGCCTCGGGTCAGGTCGAGAAAATTCGAGGTTTAGAAGAGAAGGTTGGAGGGTTGGAACGTGAGAAGCTTGCTCTTTCGGATGAAGTGGTCGAGGCCGAGACTGATCGCAAAAAACTTGTCCGAGAGTTCATACCGACAGTGATCAAAAGGTTGCACATGAGTGTTGAGTATCGACAGAGTCTGGCCGCTCCGGTTGGTTCATGTTATACTGCTGGTTGGTTGGGAGGGCTTAGCTTGGGCCGGACTGAAGAACAGATTGCATATATTTTATCCGAGTCTCAAGACCTAGACGTCGAAGGTTCGAAGACATGGGAAGCCAAGCATCGTAAGCTTTTCACTAAGTCTTATCCCTATGTCCAAAAGATCGCTGACTCCTATGATTTGCCGATGAGCGAGTTGTTGAAAGTGGTTCCCGATGTTCCTTCTGCAGATGAGGGAACTACTTCCTCACCGCCGAAGGATACTTCTGATGCTCAGTTTGTCACCACTACTTGATCAGCCGGACCAGCTCCTTTTCCTGCATTTATATTACTTTCTTTTGCTGTATCTGTTTTTGGACCATGTGTCCATTGTTTTGTATGAAATGAACATGGATTGGTTATGAATGTATCTATGATTTAAATACTTGTAATTTTAATTTGTAGAATATCGACCGAGTCGTAGTCCGCATGTTTTAGTCATCCGGGAATTACCCGAGAACCTAGCCCGGAGGCTCTTCCTTAGCTAATGAGGCTTAAGGGGATTTGAGGGGCATTGGCTACGCGGAGCCATTTTTGTGTTTGCTCCGTGACCACCCGGTGCCGGGCACCGGGGTGGTAAGTGACGGACACTCTTTTAGACACTGACTACATATATCTCCGGAGGGTAGCGAGCCGCCCGGAGGAGTCACGTATACTTTTTTCTAAGAACAAACATTTCGGAAAACCGCCCCTCCTTCCCAACACGAGGAGGGGTCATAATTCATTCATTAATTACTTAATAATTCATCGATTACATAAAACAATTTCTTAAATTAATTGTGTGCCATGTGCGGGGAACTTCTTTGTCGTTCATGGTTGTTAACTTGTATGAGCCGTTGTCATAAGCTTTAATCACTCGGTAGGGATCCTCCCAGTTCGGACCCAGCTTTCCCTGAATTTCAACTCGACTAGCAGCGTTCCTTCTGTATACGAAGTCACCTACTTTGAATACCATGGGATGAACCCTCTTATTATAGTACTGTTCCACCTTCTTTTTATACTTTGCTTCCCGAATCGCGGCTGCCTCTCTTCTTTCTTGTGTAAGGTCCAGATTCAGTCGTATCTCTTCTTCATTTTGTGCTTCGTTGAAGTGTATAGTTCGGTAGGTTGGCATTCCTATTTCGGCGGGGATGACGGCTTCACTCCAGTAGGTCAAACTAAAGGGTGTTTCCCCGTTGCTTGTTTTCAACATAGTTCGGTGAGCCCAAAGGACGTTGGGCAGTTCGTCTACCCATCCTACTCTTTCTCTTCCTAGTATTGCCTTGAGTCCATGCATTAGGGACTTGTTAGCTCTTTCAACCAAACCATTGGCTTGCGGGTGTGCCACCGTTGTGTTCATCTGCTTTATCTTCCATTTCTCACACCAGCTCTTGAATGGATCATTCGCTAGTTGTGTTTCGTTGTCCGTTACAATCACCCTCGGCAGACCGAACCTGCATATAATGTTTTGCCACACAAAGTTTTTTACCTCTTTACCTGTAGTTTTGGCCATAGGATTTGCTTCTATCCACTTAGTAAAGTAGTCGATTGCCACGATGATGAACTTGAGTTTGCCGGGACCCTTTGGCAGAGGCCCTAAAATGTCGAGGCCCCATTGGTAGAACGGCCATAGAGACATGATAGACGTGAGACGCGTCTTGGGGAGCTTCGGTACCGGAGCATGAACTTGACATGAATCACACTTGTCCACTACTTCTTTAGTATCGCCGTGCATAGTTGGCCAATAGTACCCTTGCCTCATGATATTTGCTACCACTAACCTTGCTCCGGCGTGCATCCTACACGCTCCTTCATGCACCTCCCTTATAATGTAATTTGCTTGCAATAGGCCTACGCACCTTAACATTGGGGAGAGATACGATTTTTTAAATAAGACCCCGTCTTCTATCACATACTGACTTATTTTCGTTCAGAGAACCCTAGCTTCATTCTCGTCCGTGGGCCAAATTCCTTCTTCCAAGCATCTTATAATTGGAGTCATCCAATTGTCCTCTTCCTCTTCCACAATCGTACTAACCTCTTGTGTATCCACCGATTTTGCGTTCAGGTTTTCCACCAGTATTTCTTTTGTCAAATGGTTGAAGGCAACCGAAGCTAACTTACTTAGTACATCTGCCTTTTGGTTTTAGTTCCTGGGAATATTCTTGATTGAGAACTTCTTGAATGATGCTGCCTGTTCTTTCGCCTTGGCCAAGTATTTCGCCATTCCCTCGTCATTTGCTACGAATTCGCCATTCATCTGGCATGCTACTAGCTTTGAGTCTACTTTCACATTTAATTCTTGTACTTTCATCTTCCATGTCATTCTTAGTCCGGCCAACAACGCTTCATATTCCGCCTCATTGTTGGTACTCAGAAAGGTGAGCCGAATGGCGTAGGTGTACTCTGTACCAGATGGATCAATCAAGAAGAGACCCGCCCCTACTCCCTTCTGACTTAACGCTCCGTCTGTGTATAAGATCCATTCTTCTAGAGCTTCTTCCCCGGCTGAATTGCATACCTCTAGTTGCATCACTCCTACCGAAACTTCATTGATAAAATCGGCAAGGACTTGGCCCTTGATGGCTGTTCGGGGAATGTAGGTGATGTTGTATGCGCCTAACTCCACAGCATATTTGGCCAACTTTCCTGAGGCTTCTGGCTTATTAAGTATCTGCTTGATAGGTTAGTCTGTGATTACTTGGATGGGGTGGGCTTCAAAGTACTGGCGCAGCCTTCGAGGCAAGTGGAGTAAACATAGTGCTAGCTTTTCCAAGGGAGAGCAATTTCTTTCGACTTCGTGCAAAGTCCGGCTGACGTACCGGATTGGAGTTTGCTTGCCTCTGTGGTCGACTACCAGAACACCGCTGACTGCTACGCGGGATATGGCCAGATATATGAATAAAGTCTCCTTTCGCTCTGGAGTGGTGAGGGTTGGCAGCTCCAGGATGAGCTTTTTCAACTCTTGGAATGCGTGTTCTGCTTCTTCAGTCCATCTATAGTCTTCCTTATTTTCTTTGGTGATATTCTTCAGTGTTTCAAAGAAAGGTAGGGATCGCTTTGCACTTCTAGACAGGAACCGGTTTAATGCTGCTAACTTCCCACTTAGGCTTTGCATTTCTTTTAAGGTTTTTGGGGATTGCATGTCGGCTATTGCCTTCATCTTCTTGGGGTTCGCTCTTATCCCTTCTGAGGTGACCATGTAACCAAGAAACTTCCCCTCTGTCACACCAAACGAGCATTGTTCAGATTCATGTTGATCTTTTGCAGGTTGTCAAAGGTTTCGGCTATGTCCATTATCATCTCTTGCTCAGTTTTACTCTTGATAACCATATTGTCTACATATGCTTCTAGGTTCCTTCCCAGCTGTTGGTGAAAGGCCGAATCAACCAACCGTTGGTACGTGGCTCCTGCGTTCTTTAAACCGAATGGCATTTTTACGTAGCAATACGTCCCTTGATCTGTGTAAAAGGCAGTCTTTTCTTCATCTTCCTCCGACATCTGGATTTGGTGGTACCCCTTATATGCGTCCAAGAAACATTTGAAGGGATGTCCCATCACGGCTTCAATTTTTAGGTCAATTTCGGGTAAGGGATAGTAATCCTTGGGGCATGCTGCATTGAGATTCTTAAAGTCGATACACATTCTCCACGTGCCGTCAACCTTTTTTACTAACACCGGATTCGATATCCACGTAGGGTATTTCATCGGCCGGACAATCCCAGCTTTCACCCATTCTTCGACCTCTTTTATTACTACCCTACTCTTCTCGGTTCCTAAAACCCTTCGCTTCTGCGCTACCGGCAGAACTGAGTTATTGACATTCAGCGCGTGCCGAATCAGTCGTCTTGGAACCCCTGCCATGTCGGACGGCTACCATGCAAATACGTCCATATTACTTTTTAGGAGGCGTATCAACTGTTCCCGGCATTTTGCGGAGAATCAGGTGCCTATCGTTATTGCTTGCTCCGAAAACGCCAGGTTGACCAGTACTTTCTCCTCCCCCTCTGGGTTTGGAGTTTTGAGATCGTCCGTCTTTTGTGCCGGTACTTCTTGCTTAGTCACCCTTCTTTTCGACCACCTGCATTCGTATACTGGTTCGGCACGAGCACACAAGGTAGCAATTCCTTTTGGTGTTGGTAATTTTAGCATGGCGTGCACGGTGGATGATACCGCTCTTAGTTCTTGCAAACCAGTGCGCCCCAGTATGATGTTGTAAGGGGAGGAGGCTCGCACTACAGTGAATTTCATCATCGTTCTTCTGGTTAGTCCCCCTCCTCCGAATTGTACTTCCAATTCGGTCTTTCTGATGGGTACTAGTTGTTCTCCGAAGAAGCCCACCAGCTCTGTTTGAGTTGGAGTCAAACGGGATTTGATGTCCTGTGATAGGTGGTTGAAGCAATGTTCAAACATAACCTGTACCGCTACACCTTGGTCTACAAATACCCTTCTTACCCAGAATCCTCCTACTTCGGCCTCGACTATTAGGGGATCGTCCGACACGTCGTCAGTCCTGATGGGAGGGAAAGTGATGGGGACATTCATCCAGTCTTCTTGTAGTTTATACGGGGCTTTATGCTTTCAGTCCGTGTTGCTCTCGTACACCATGTTGATTATCTTTCCCCTGTTGTTGTTTCCCATAGGCCTTCCCTGATTATTCCCCTTTTGTCGCACATCCTTGACCAGATGATTGAGTTTCCCGGATTCCAGGGCAATTTCTAATTGCTTCTTCAAGTGAAAGTAGTCGTTTGTATAGTGCCCCTTTTCGCCATGGTATTCGCAATACCTATCCAAGTTTTCTTTTTTCGGGGGTGCCAATGTTGGCGGGCAAGGGGGAAGTTGCAATTGTAGTTCCGTAGCTAGAATTTCACTAGGCAGCTTTGTGAGTGAGTCTAGCTTTAGATGATTAACTTCTCGCCTTCGAAAATCATGCCTTCTATTGTCGTACCTCCTATCAGGACCACGCGTACGGTTGGTAATGATCCTTTCTGTGATGATTGTCCGTCCTTGGGAGACCGTTTCCATATGAGTGGCGAGGAGGTCGGCTTCCCCTAAACTGTGTGACCGCGCCCTTCTTCGGGAATTCACCCTTTGGCAGTTCTGTATTCTTGAATGCTTCCTCAGATTTCACAAAATCATCTACCCTTTTCATCATTTCGGTTATCGTCTTCGGTACTTGGTCAGAAAAGCGTCTAGCTAACTCTGGGCATTTCGAGTTGCTCATGAAGGACGATATTTGCATGACTATAGGAACGTCTGGTATGTAGCTCATCTCCTCCGTCCAACGCTCCTTAAAGTCGGGCAGTGCTTCGTGGGCCTTCCTGACAATTTTGGAAACTTCTGTAGGGTCTTTGCAACACTTCCGCCTCAGAGAGAACCTTTCCACAAAGGCTTCTCGCAAGTCCGTCCAATTGTCGATACACCCGTTCGGTAAGCGATCAAACCATCCTCTGGCCGGTCCGTCAAGGGTTTGCTGGAACATCCGGCACCATACGGGCATTTCCCATTCTCCCTGGTTTGCAGCCCCCACAAAGCGGGTGATATGATCGTCAGGATCAGTTGATCCGTCATAGATTTTTAGGTTTGTGGGTGTCCGGTGGTGTGGTGCCGAAAATTCGACGATCCGTCGACTGAAAGGGGATCTGAGTACTTCCTTGTAGGGCTTTCGTAGATCTTCAGCCCCTTCATCGGGTTTCTCTTCTGGTTTTTCTTGATCGTCAAAGTCGAGCCGAATAGGTGTTACTAAACCTGTAGGTGACTCGTTGTGTAATTGCACTAGGGCCTTGAGAGAGGATATGTGGTTAAGGATTTGTTCTTGCAGATTGGGTGGATTGTTTGGGTCATCGGTGTTGGTTCGGTTTACCGGGGTGGAGGGATCTAGAGTAGGACCCGTCATTCTAAACTCTTAGTAGTTCGGAAGTCAGGTCCCATGGATGGCGACAATTTGTTGAAGCAATTTCCTGCTCCGGTGACTTGAGGGAACTCCGACCTTTTGACCGAGTATGATCCCTGCACACAAGTAAACGACACGCGTTAGTCTCGCCCCGGGTGTGAGCCCATGACCAAACTCCGGCGTGAAAATAAGAGATGGGTTTAAGAATTGTATTGCCAGACAGAAAAACATTAAGCACAGTGAAATGACTCTGGGTATTTATACTACCCAGAGTTGTACCTGATTGATGACGTCATGGGCCATTGACCTGACACACAGCCAACTCGTGAAGTGTCAGATTTGGCTTTTAGGAATAGGACAAGCTGTGGAGCAACGCACTTTCCGTGTCGTCTTTTGACCATCATGTGTCGCTTTCTTAGTGTGTCGTCACTCGCCTTCGGTGTTGAATTCCGAGATATACTCCGGTGGGATAGTGGATGTCCGGTAGATAGTTCCGGCACATACACGAACATATATCCTCTTCTTTCTTTTTGTTTGAATGAAGGTAGAGTCGGATTTAATGACAAAGTTGTACACTGCTTATGGTCTCATCCTATTTTTGTGATGTTTTCTTTTTGTTTTACGTCATGGCTTGTTTTACCTTTTTGGATTGAACGGTAATTCGATGGTCAACTTTTGTAGTGGACGACAATACTTTCCGGAAGGGATAAGAATCCTCTAATGTTAGTCTCTCATGTTTTGGTAATGTTGAGCCAATAGGATGAAAATAAACATAATAGTGGAGACACTTTGAATTAAAATATAAAAACAATTCATTTCTTCCCTCTCACAACATGGTACCATGAGAGAACTTGAGAGGCTTGAACATTAGGTGATCTCATTCCTTCCGGAAGTGAAAATATATTATATGAATAAGAAAAATATGGTTGATTGATCGAAGGATATCAATTTTTTGGTGATCTGTGATATCATGTTTAATAATAAAAAGGTAGTATTACTAGTTATGTCGTAATTCACATACATCACATCTCTATTCATAATAATACGTAAGAGCGCACGGTACAATGCTTGATAACATGTTATAGGGCTTTTTTCCCTATGGCATAGCCAAGTTGCACCCCCTCCCCCTCCCTCTCTTGGTGCCATAGGCATGTTATAAGGCACATCGCCATACTCATTACGTGCTTTATGCAGTTCTTTTTTTTTGAGTGATTGATGTATTTTTGATAGTGTGTTATAAGAATTTTACCAAAGAGAATGTTTATGTCATACTAGTGTTATGGAGTATATGCGGAATAGAGTGTTTGTAATAGGTAATTGTACCTATATCTAACTTAAAAAAATAAGAGGTTTTTTAACTTGTGCCTCAGGGTCATAATATTTTTGTGTCACTTTTTGAATGGTCAGTCAGTGGCTGTAAGGCGTTATACTGAAGAATAATGGGACCATCCAATGGTTGATGGTCATTCAGAAGGTGACACGCATATGGTAAAATCTTTTTTTAATTTATGCGGGGAACAAGTTAGAGAAAAAAATAACAATACCCAAACTCTTAAGAGGGAATGGAGTGGTCGTGCCAAGGCTTCGTGCCAAGCTATGGCGCGAGATTGAGCCATGGAGCACCACTCCGTGGTTCGCGCCAAGCTCTCTCGCGCCGTGGCCAACAGCCCACACGAAAGAAATTTTTTTTTTTTTGAAAAAGTAGCCGTTGGGGGAGCGGGTTTTTGAAAAAAATACCCCCAAAACCCTATTTTTACCCCTTTAAAAATCTTATAAATACCCCCTTTATATTTTATAACTTTACACACAATTTCTATACCAATTCTCTCATCTTTCACTCAAAAAAATGAATCCCAACCCGAATTGGATTTCCAGTATGCTTACCGACCCAACCAACCAAATTCCAGGGTCGTCTTCGAATCCGGGCGGTTCCACTCAACCTTCATTCACCCAAATGCCTTACTATCCAAATTTCCAACCTCAATATTCTAATCAAGAAGAACAAATGTTGTTTCACCATTTAAAATGCAAAGGACAAATGAACAAAACAACACAATCAAACCAATTTACCATTTCTCATCCAATTCCCGAGCAACAATTAACCACTAGTTGACGAAAACGAGGAAGAGAAGAGTGGAGCTTCCAAACCCGACGTCAAAGCTAACGCGGTCGTAGAAGTCTTGTTTAGCAAAAAAAACAAAGGAAAAGAGTGGAGTTGAGAAGAACAATGACGAAGGACGAATTCGACATGCGATGGGACCCACGCGAGGTGTTGCTTTTTGGCGGGGAAGTTTCATTAAATTTTCGAGGATCCAAAAAACCCGGCGAGTGATCACAAGATTGGCGACTTTTGGTACAAAAATCTAGATGGTGTTACAAAGAAGCTAACAAAAAAGGCTTCCAAGAGCGTACAAAGAACATGTTAACGGGCAAGTGGACTCCAATGAATGTCGCGGTTATGAAGTTTAACCAATTGTATGAGGAAACGCTTGCTCATAGTGGGGAAAACGATGAGAACCATATGGTGAGGGTGCTCCAATTGTATGAAACCATCGTCGGGGGTGAGTTTAAGCACCGGAGTGCTTGAATTTTCTGAAAGATAGGCACAAGTGGAAAAACCCTGAATCGACTTTGCAACGAATAAGTCGTCTTCGGGGTACCAACAAGGAACGAGACCATTTTGGAGATGATGAGTTGCCTCGGCCACCCGGGTTGCAATGAATTGCTAAAAGTCAATGTTCCGGTTCTAGCTCGACCGCTAGCTCCGGTTCTAACCCGGTCACTTATCAAGAGTTCATGGCGGAACAATACGACTTAGACCGCAATGCCAAAATGCAAGTGCTCTCGCAAGAGAGCGAAGACCGAAGACGGTTGATTCAAGCTCAAAAGATTGCAGAGGACATGAAAGTTCTCCAAATCGACACAAGCGGGATGGATCCGACCTACGCCGCTATCATCAACGCCCAAAAGGAACGAATCCGAGCCGAATATCTACCACCAAACTTGTCGACCGACGTCGTTAAATTTATGTTTTTTAAATTATGTCTTTTAATTTATGCATTTTAATTTATGTCTTTTAATTTATGTATTTTTTTTAATGTAATGTTTTAATTTTAATGAATTTTATTTTAGTTATAATAAGTTTATTTAAATAATAGTTAATTAAAAAAAATAAAAAAATAGTTTGGCACCAAAAATTCTGGTGCCAACCAATGCCGCTGAATTCTGGTGCCATAGCAATTCTGGTGCCAAACTCCATTTTGCTGACGTGGCACCACTTATTCTCTATGGCACGAGAAGTTTGGCACGACCGCTCCCCGTGCTCTAACCTAGTAAATCCCAGCCCACAATTAAGCTAGGTCAATCTAACATTAACTCATCATGAATTCATATTGACCTATGAAATATCCCAATTGTCAAGATTCTCCTTAATTTATCATTGGACTCATTCCGTATCAAAGTTGTCGTAGACAAAAATACACACTTAAAAAATATGCAATCATTACTATTTGAGTTTGAAAGGAAGGAAGCACATGAACAGAATTGAATCTATATGTAATGAAGAAGGGGTAAGGTTCTATGGCAATGATGTTCCAACTCAATTTGTAGATCATTTTCAGAGATTCCTTGGTGTGGAAAGTAACACTCAATCTATGGATGGGATGAGTGACATGTTCACTACAAAGCTTAGTAGAGAAGAAGCAAATGCAATGATCTGCCCTATTTCTGATATGAAGATTAAACAAATGTTTGATATAGATGATGATAAGGCTCCTGGTCCAGATGGGTTTATTTCTTGTTTCTTCAAGAAGGCATGGAACATTATTGGAAGTGATATATGTGATGCAGTAAGAGAATTCTTTATATCTGG
>BQNB010057768.1:12456-24524 GCA_026074375.1 Tanacetum coccineum
TTGTCTTCTTGTGTGTGTTTATTGCTTTACTTGTCATCAAAACCTTAGGTTAGATATACAAAACCGTGCCAGTCTCTCAGACTGAAACCCCCCTTTTGCATTAGTTTTAGGTTTAAATTAGATAACTAAAATACTGATATAATTAGGAATTAACGCTCTCGCTCTTAATGATCGACACCCTACTTACCAATGAAACTACAATTGACCGGGTACACTGCCTGTTAGAGTGTTGTTTTTAGGTATAGTTAGCATAAAATAAATAGTAAAACTTGATACATAAATAACACCTACACAGCGACACATCAAGCAGTTTGCATTATTTGCTTGATAGCGGTTTGATTGTATTGATTATTTTATTATGAGCAGGCAAACCGCTACGAGGTAGCGGTTTAATGAAGATTATTTTTATAATTAAAATAATCCAAACCGCTATTTTAAATTTTTATTAAATGGTAGCGGTTTGATATATTTATTAAAATATTTGTAGCGATTTGGTCATGGCGGTTTGATTAAAATGAATATAATATTCCTAGCGGTTTGGTCATGGCGGTTTGATTAAAATAAATATAATATTCGTAGCTATTTGATCATAGCGATTTGATTAAAATGAATATAATATTTGTAGCGGTTTGGTCATGGCGATTTGATTAAAATGAATATAATATTCGTAGCTGTTTGATCATAGCGATTTGATTAAAATGAATATAATATTCGTAGCGGTTTGGTCATGGCGGTTTGATTAAAATGAATATAATATTCGTAGCTGTTTGATCATAGCGATCTGATTAAAATGAATATAATATTCGTAGCTGTTTGGTCATAGCGATTTGATTAAATTGAATTAAATATTCATAGCAGTTTAACTAAACTTTCTCATGGCGGTTTGTTCAAATTACCACATAGCGGTTTGCTCATTCCACCTCGCAGCGGTTTGTGTCAAGAGGGTAGCGATTTGGGCCAGACTTTCAAAGTTTTGGCCCATCAGTCCCAATACCCTCTCACGGCCCAATCTAAAGGCACAATTACCTAGTCAACACCCATCCGGGACTTGTTAACTTGTAAGTGTTCATCTGATATCTCTGACCAAAGTTAACTTAATCTTACCATAATCAATCGAAGCATGTCAATCATCATGATTAATGTTCTCATCTTATGTCAACTACATGTTATGTCTGCCTATCTGTGTTGATATTTTTATGCAGACAACATGGCTAATGAGAATGTTCCCGCTCCCGCTCCCATAAGATTTGATGAACATATACTTCCATTTGCTGCATGGGTGCCTATTGGAAAGAGCAACTTTGTCTTAGATCTTCAAAAGAAGTAAAAGAATCCAATCTTTCAGATCTTTATGGATATTCTGCAAAACACAAACTTATTCAGAGCATTCACTGCCTCAGCTTCTGTTCCATCTATCTACATTCAACAGTTTTACAATACACTTACATATGAGGCAAAGACTGGAGCTTACAGTTTTTAGTTAGATGAACATCGGTTCACATTGGACGCTAATCTTCTGAGGGAAGCTTTAGAGATAACACCCATTGATCAAGCTCACCAGTTTGTGTCACCTCCATTGGGTGATGAAATCATAGACTTTGTGAATGAGCTGGGGTATACAGAGGAAATTCACTTTGTGTCAAGAATGGCGGTGAATAACCTGTATCAGCCCTGGAGAGCAATATTATCAATGATCAACCATTGTCTCACAGGCAAGACTTCTAGGTATGATAGGCCCAGATACCCAATTCTTCAGATGCTTTAGGGTATAATTACAAGTACAAATGTTGACTATGTTGAACTAATATGGGAAGAATTTGTACAAGCTATTCAGACTTTTCTTACTGATAAGGCCAATCTGGGCAGTCCTACTAAGAAGGGCAGGAAAGACAAGCCTCACGTTATTCCTTATTGTCAGTTCACGAAGCTAATTATCTGTCATTTAGGAAGAAAACACAATCTGCATCAAAGATTTGGGTCTCTGTTGCACCTTGCTAAAGAAGATCTCCGTCTTGGAAATCTCAAGTTTGTCCCCAAAGGTGAAGACGATGAAGTCTTTGGAATGCCAATTCCCAACGAGCTGATCACGAACAAAATCAGGAACGCACCTTACTACAATACGTACATGGAAATGATTGCAAAGCATGATCAGAAATTGCCGCCAAAAAGGAGGAAAGACAAACCTGCAACTGCTAAGCAACTCAAGCCAAAGCTGTTAAGAGAAGTCAAGCAAACCAGACCTGCACCAAAACCAAGGTAAACACAGTGTAAAATCCAGTAAGCCTTCTCCTGCGAAGCATCAAAACTAGTCTATAGTGCAGAAAAATTCGCAAGGAAAGAGTTCTCACTAACTCATTGATGAAGATGAACCGACTCAACATGAACCTAAACTTGAACTTGAACCGAACGTAACCCGAACATCAAGGTGAAGGGAAAGAATAAGGATGTCGAATGAGCTATTAGATAGCCTGGAATCATATCAGCATAGGGTCAAGCACATGTTTTGTGTGGGCTATTCGAGAACCTGTAGCTGAGGCCACACGACCACTCCTTGTGGTTGAAGGCAAGGGAAAAGCAATTGCAACTGAAGAACAAGCTGCACAATCACTGTTAGCTCTGCACACGCCAAAAAAGAAAAGTACCACAGACCAATTTATATTCTAGAGGCGGACTCCGGCTACTGAAAAGACATTAACTGGGCCCTCTGCACAACCACAGGATGACGCATCCGCAAATATAGTTCGTGATTCTCCGTCTCCTACGGATGCTGAAACAGGTGCTGATACAGAGAAGACAAATAATAGAGGCGATACTGAGATACTGCAGATTGGTGAAGAATTAGGAGAAGATGTAGATAACCAAGTGAATCTAGAGGAAAAGACTGTTAAACTTGATCAAGGCCAGGCTGGATCAGACCCTGGTAAAACTCCCGAGTCTCGACCTCCACCAGAGCAGGTATTCATGGACGAAGACCAGGCTGGACCAGACCCTGGAGAAAGCCGTGTGGCTCTTGCTGGACCAAACCCTGAGCCCACGCACGATGATTTCATGGCTAATGTGTACCTAACGTTCATGAAAGCTTGAAATTTCTAGCTGATGAACATGTCATCTTAGATGATCCACTAAGTTCATCCGGGACTCTCTCTTCAATAAAGAATCTGGATGATGCATATACTATTAGGGATCAGTTCTTAAATGACAAATCCACAGAATATGAAGCGAGAAACTCAATGTGGAAGCAGAAGTGGTCTCCATGGTCATTGTTTCAATTCATCAAGCGTCCTCCTCTGTTCATCCACTATCCACACTAGTTATCGATATCACACCTCCAAAACATGAATCTCCTCCAATTCAAGAGCCAATCTTTACAGCTACAACAACGACTATAGCAATAACCCTTCCACTTCCACCTTTTCCACAACAACAAAGCACAACAAACTTAGAGTTAGATGCACGTGTCACAACACTTGAAAATAAATTCTCTGATCTTGAGCAGAAGAGCAAGGCTCTTGATAACTCGACTCAAAATCTTGGATCTAGGGTTTTCACTTTGGAGCTTCGGGATCTGCCTCATAAGATTAATCAAATAGTTAATAAAGTTGTAAAGGAGGCTATACACGTAGATTTTCAAGCTCCACTTTGAGATCGCTTCAGAGAACTGCCCGAGCCTGATATGAAAGAAATTCTTCACCAATGGATGTTTGAGAGCGGTACCTACAAATCACTTCCTAAACGTGTGGCTCTTTATGAAGCTCGTGAGGCATCTATGAAACGTGCAAATAGGGACGAGTTTCTTGCTAAAAAGGATAAGTCTTGAAAAAGACGTTGTGACGATCAAGACCCTCATCCTCCTCCACCAGATTCAGATCTAAGCAAAAAGAAAAGACATGATTCTGGTACTTCAGGCTCAAAACAACCTCCAGCCCCTCAATCCTCAGCCTGGAAAACCTCTGACACTAGAGAAGCTCCTTCCAGCTCCTCCAAGCAGAAGTTCGTTCCTCATTCTGAACAACCCGTTAAAGACGTGCCTATATCGGATGACATGAATATCTCAGACTCAGAGGACACTGATACTGCACATCTTCCTAAGATCAAGACCATACCAGATTGGTTGAAGCCTATTCCAGAGGAAGACAGACCAACATCTCCAGAACCAGATTGGGTCATTCCGCCAAATGATTTACCGAAAATTGAGAACATTTAAGCCAATGCACTTTTCAGGTCGTATCAAGATCTAGATGAATACAAGTTACAATGGCAGACTGGTGATATGAGTTCATTCATCAACTGGTTCTGTAAATGAATTAGAAAGAAGAAGCTGAGCAAAGTAAGCTTAGAAGGCCCAACTTTCAAGGTAGTCTGACCATTTCACGACAACAACATTTCTCTTCAGTTCCAGATGGAAGAGTGTCACTTGCTGCTTACCAATAAAGTTGATTTGGTTAATCCTGAAGGTCATCGAGTTATGCCTGACGTGAGCAAACCATTACCTCTCGAAGGTCCACCAGATCAGGTAACAATTCAAACACAATACTTCTTCAATAAGGATCTAGAGTATCTAGTGTTAGGTGACAAGGGAAGAAGATCGGCTTTATCCATATCCAAGCTGAAAGCGGCTCAATATCTAGACTTTAGACTGGAAGAACTAGTACCGTCACTATGGATTGAGAGTGAACGTGAGTATGATATTAGTGCTGCTTATGGAATCTCCTATTGGTGGTTTAAGCGCAAAGAATTCTACATCACAAGACACAGTGCCCTCTCTGATCGCAGTACAGTCAGATTCCATATGCAGATTCTTAGTGTAGCCAGTCTCACGACTTATGAAAGATACGTGTATACCTTCTTAAAAGAGATTGTTCTTCGCAGAGCTGACTACAAAGAATACAAGATCTCGGAAGCTGACTTCAAAAATCTTCATCCTAATGATTTTAAAGACTTGTACCTACTTCATCTTCAAGGATAACTCAATCATTTATCTGGTGCTGACAAAGTTCATCTCTTCAATGCAGTCAACCTGTAGATAAGGAACATCGTCATCAGAAAACGTGTAGAAGATCTGCAACTCGGGATTGAAAGTTATCAAACGAAACTCAATCTCACTCAACCGGATTGGGATGCATCTGACTTTCTGTTCAAAGAAGATTGCACCATAGTCAGCAAGCCGAGGGCGGTAATCTACAAAGACAGAAATGATCAGAAGAAGATGATGCGAGATACTGAGGTGCACAAGTTCAGTGATGACACGTTAAATAGGATTCTAGATAAGCTGGATCACATGGTTAAAGACTTCAAGCTGTTCAAGTTCAATCCGGGCATAGAAACAAGAATTTGGTCTGAGGACGATAGAAGGAGGAGTAAGGAGTTTATAGAGGTGATCAAGCGAAAACTCAAGATTAGGAGAATATTCAGGTTTCTCAAAAGATTTGTTGGTAGAAGGCTAAGAGATGTTGACTACAGACTTATTCAGAGGACTGAATGATTTAATCATTCCAAAACTCAGGTCAATATCATCTTATTGTATATAATATATCTTGTACATGATTATAAGTATGTAGTGTATCTTTAAGTGTTCAGTGTCATTGTATAAATTTTTCATGAGTTTTTCGTTAAACTCAAAATCTTTCAAAATTATTATACCCGACACTCACACGTACCCTCATAGATTAAGGGGGAGAATTAATATGTTCCCTATTTGACTTGTGAATAATCAGCAAATTTCTGTCCTAGTTTTCCAACATATTCGAATCCATTGGTATCCAAAATATCAAAGGGTTTGAAATTTTTGATAAGGGGAGAAAATGTGATTTAAATATGAAAACTGATAAAAAATGTGAGGGGAGAAAATGTGATATATAAAATAGGAAAACTGATAAAAAAAGTTGATTTTGTGAGACTCAAGTTATAACTTCCACTGCCTCCCTTGTGCTAAAGATTTTTGTTTAAATTGATGCTACATGAATTGGAGGGGGAGCGTTTTGAAAATTCACAACCAAAACCAAGGTACTAAAAGCTTTGATATTGCTCTTTTTGACTTTGATATCCTTTCCTGCACATTAAGACACAAAAGCACACATATTTCTATCTTTTGGCATATTTTTTTGCTTTTATTGGCGAAATCTTAGGTATTTTATATATACATTTTAACACTTATCACAGATCTAGAGGGATCTACCCAGGGACAACCTACTAGTTAGTGTAAAAGTCCTTAGGTACGACATAAAAAAGGAGTAAAAGTGAGAATAAGGGAATAGTGCCGACTGAGATGGAGGTAGTACTAGAATAAACCCAACAAGGTACTAGTCATGAAGTCTCGGTAAGCACTGAAAGGGTTGAAGAATGAAAAAGAATTGTAAGGATAAAAGGTGAAAAGAAAGAAGCCCTCCATACACTTAGGCAGAAGCCGGGTCAATACATTTGCTGTCAGAATCACAAAGATGATTGCCGACATTGAAGAAATCCGTCATGGACCTAGTGATATAATGCACAACCCTCTCTAGCCACTCAGAATCTCTCAAAAAAAATTTGTTTTATTTCTCACGGAGACTAAACACGTTATCTATTGACTCTCTCACTCCGAGTTAGTTGATATTGAAAAGGTGGCAGTCCGCTCCAGCCTCTGATCACTAAAACCAAAACGCACTATTGAGTCTAGAGCCAAGAGATCATCAATTAATCTCATTATGACACTATTCCATTTTACTTGTTCTACACACAATGTGAAAATAAGGATTATCATAAGAGTTCTACGCATTATCCTTGTGGTATTGCCAGAACATCCAAGTGATACCTAAGTATCACGGTGAAGATAGAAATCCTGCTAGAGCCAACATCAAACAAGCTCTTGGTAGGTGACTTATGAGATCCTAAATGGATCAAACTTGTGTCAACTGAAAAGAAACGATGGTGCGATTCTACAAGAATCAAACTTGTTCCAGTATACGAATTGACGGTTAATGAACTTTGACAAAAGCTTAAAACTCTCGATGTGTTACAAAAATCCTTTTACTAAGTAACACGTCGACTGATTTTCAAATCATTTTTTCTCTTTATTGCTAACTGTTTTATTACAGGTTCATATAAAGATGGAAATGGTGTCATCCTGTTCTGACAGAGATAAGCTTGACCAACACATTCAACGAAATCATGAAAGCTCAAGCATATGTTTCTAAGTTTCCGAAACTCTGATATCACACGTCCCTCTTGAAGTGGCTAAGTATTAAAGTTAAAGAACTTCAAGAACAAATTATTCAAGTTTTCTTGATCAAGAATGGTATGAGCATGTCGGTCCGCAAGACACAAGACCACAAGACGATGAAAGATCACAAGATGATGATCAGAGATTTGATTTGGCTGATGATCTCAAGAATGCTCAAGATCACATATCAAGTACAAACACAAGCCACAAGACAAAGTCCACTACATCAAAATACAAGATATCACATGAAGAATCAAAGTCTACGAGCTGAACACAAGATCAATCAGAAGTTTGCTGAGCTTAAGTTAGTATTTTCTGGGGTGACCTCCCTTAGGGGGAGATTGTTAGATATTAGAAAAAGACTCGGTCACCCCGTGTATTTTACCGTTTATTATAGCTCGTAGTCAATAGTTAATCGTATGACATACGGTATTGGGCCGGGTAATTAAACCTAACGTGTAAGCCCATGCCAAGGCCTATGGGCCGGTTTGTAAGACATTATTTTAACCTCTTCCATGCCATAGAAGAGGTGGTTAGTCATTTCATTTTACAAGTTACATTTTCTCTCACTAGAAAGCTTTCTCTCCTACTTTCTCTCTCTAAATTCGGCTAACCCATCTATCTTCCATTGTGTTATGATTTCCAATATCCTACAGAATACAAAAACATTTCGCCAGAAAGATGTGCTCTGATAGACAAATTTTTGAACTATGAAGGCTGGAAAGATTATGAGGTTAAGAGCACGTTGTGAAAATGCGTGTCGGAAATACAAGATAATACGAGTCACAAAATCCGTTAGACGCACAATGAAAACAAATATGATGATATGTGATTTCGTATCGTATCGTAATTTGTATTTTTATTTCAATGTCGTATTTTTGTCGTATTTTATCACGGGTTTTTTGGAGGATATTTATATGAAGACAAATGAAATGACGGAGGAAATGATCTCCCTCCTTCATTTCATTTGGCTTCATTATAAACATCCTTAAAAAAACCTGGTGACTTTTTTATATCGAAAGGTCATTTTTTATTGTAATTTTATTTTTAATTGAATAAAATGTCTTTGTTTTAAATTAAATTGAAAAAAAGGGATCAACGGCTTGTTATTGGTATTTTGATGGGCAGTGTGTTTCAATTATTAAGGTGTTATTGAAGAAATGCTGAGTTGGCGCTGAGATGACACACGAATAATGTCTTATTCGTAACCCCTGCACCTTGCTCTCTAATTATCTTGAAAGGCACAACTTATTGGTACCCGCCTTACTTATTTGTAATAACCTCTTTTTTTTAGAATTTTGTTGTTTTTACAAAACTGTAAAACAGAAAAATACGAAACATAAAATATAAAATTTGATAAGTCAAAAATAATAAGACACAAAATATACGAAACATAAAACCATACAAAAATTGTTTTGTTATGTTTATAATATGTGTAAAACTGCTAAAAAGTGTGAAACATAAATTATAAAATTTGACAAGTTAAAAATAATAAAATAATAAAATCCGAAAAAAAAGATAAAAGAACATCTTATGATCTCAATAAAAAGGGTAAAAAAATATAAAAGGGTATAAATAGTAACGCCCCTTCAAATGGAACCGAAATATAACTATCTAATTTTGAGAAGTACATATCTGACCCCTAAATTTCACCAATTATTAAAAGGCTCATGATATAAATACCCAAAAAAAACCATTTGTACCCCCTATGTTTTTTGATTTTTTTTATATAATTTTATATATGTTATAAAACTCTGAAACGGAAAAAACGGAACGAAAAATATAAAGTTTAACAGGTCAAAAGTATGAAACTGTTAAAAATTACATAATAGAAACTGATAAAAAACTGCGCTGCACTGTAAAAAATGAGGTACAAAATAAATCTTTGTACCTTTTTAGTATTTTTTAGCGGGTCAAGGGTACCAATAGTATCACCCTTATTAAAAAGAGCACTCAGCTTTGGATATCTTAAATGGGTCCCTAATCTACAGTTTGTAATTTGCTTTTTAGACGTTATGGGTGGTTTTGAGTTTTGACTCTCACTTGTTCCTTTACAGGATTACTATTTTTATTTTCACCAAGTACAAAGAGATACGTTCATGTACTCGCCGTATCACCAAAACTAAAGGCATAGTTCATAAACTTGAACTATTTTGATGAAATGAACTTGATCAAGTTGAGTTTCACAACCAGGGCCGTCCAGTAAAATTTAATGGCTTTGTACTAGATTTTTAAAACGGGTCTTTTAACATAGAAATTGAAGTATATATAAAAATAGTGAAGTGTAATTAGATTATGCTTTTGTTTATATATTGATCAAATGACACATCTAATATTCTTCAAATTTAAATAAATCTTTTATACTTCTAAGTATAATTGTTGAGTTTTTAAAACATTTTATGATAATCCATACAATTCTAAATATTTTTATAAGATAAGATGTCATGTAGGACTTTCTTAAAAAAAATCAGCTCATAACGTTTGCTTTTCTAAAACAATCTACGACGTTTACTTTTTTAAAATAATAATCCCAGCTAAAAATATAATTTTTCATGAGATATAAGTTTTTAAACTTTCGGAAGAACAAAAAACTTATGCTTCTCATAAGGATATGATAAAGTTTATACTCATAAATATTAAAGACAAATGGATTAAAGTAAAACTTTCATAGTTATAGAAAACAACACAACTTATGTACCTCACACACTTTGTTATGACTATGAGAATCACAAAATCTTGTACTCAATTTTCATCATTAAAGCACAAACTAAAATTCTTTTTTCCTATGAAAACTTTAAAATTTTGATTCTTATCATACCGAAATTACATTCTTATCTCTAAATCATTTGTTATCCTTAAAAAATGAGCTTATACATATAACAAGGTTTCAAAAATCAAATGCCCCTAAAAAGTGAAAGCTGCGGTTGATTACCCCACCCGGCACATGCTTAATTCCGGCCATGTTCACAACGGTTTTTTTGAACTTCTCCCATCAATTTTGACGGACTAACTTCAGAGGCGGAGACAAGGAAGGCACCTCTGGCAAAAAAATTGTTGTGTAAAATTTCTAAAATATTTGGCTTTTTTGTAATTTGCCCATTTATGAACCAATTTGTAGTGTAGTTTTTTATAAAAAAATTATCAAAGTGTACCTCACGAGCAAAACTTTCTGGCTTCACTCTTGACTAATTTGTCTAACATGTCACTACAAAAAGGTTGTCTTTAGTGACACAAAGTAAAGTGTCATTAAAAGTAAAAAAATGTTGCGAAAAGACAGAAATGTCGATAAAAGATAGAAAATGATGTCATTTGATTTATTTGATTTTTTTGTTGTTTTTCCTCCACTTAAAAAGTTGTAGCTAAAAGCAAAGTTGATAAAAATATAGTTACATTGACAAAAAAAATGTAAGGATAATTTTGTGTCTTTTACGAAGTCGATAAAAATCTAGTATATTGATGTTTAATGTCTCTCCTAATCAACTATAGAACAAGCCTTAACCATCATACATAGGGCTACAAGTTAAGAACGTGCTAAGATATAAAATCTGAACCATAACCACAAAATTGTAGGTGTCGTAAGTAAGAGGCTTGAATCAGTTAGCTGATCATTTGTGAGATGAACCTAACTTGGAGCTAGCTCTTTACACGCTCTACTTTTTGTCTGGTATTATCTCCAATCTTATAAGTCGCTTTTTATCTTTACCCTAGTACATAGATTATCGCAAATAGTCTAATAACAACACACATTTTAACCAGAAGGAAACGAATAGATTTAAAAAAACAAAACAAAAAAATTTAATAATTATAAGGGATTGTTGTCGTTAAAAAAAATATTATTTTAAAGTTGTACAAGGTTGGTTGTCGTAGACCCCATGTGTTTTAGTTAAGTTCTTGTAGTATTTTGGAGTTGTGGAGACAAACACAAAAAAAGTGAATGGGTCAGAATCCCATTATAAAATCACCGAATCAAAATCATGTAAACATAAAGTTTAAGATTTTGCGAAGGTTTCTTACACATGATGATGAGATATTTCATGAAGGAAGGAAGTCGAATCTTAAGTTATGGGTAAAAATGAAGCAAAGTATCATATCATGCGACACTAGTATGTGTCTTGTTAAACCGAGTATTTTATAGATAGTAAAGTTTTTGGCATTGTTTTGATTATTAAGAACCATGCATGAGCGTATGAGCTATAATAAGACTTCTTCTATTTTTTATGTATTTGGTAGACTATATAAAAGAATATATATGCGTTTTTAAAGGTTTATAAATAGTTCAAACTGTACAATACTTGTTACTGTACATTATTGTTCATGGAAATATCCTCTTAGAATTCAACCATAGATAAAGAGCTGAGCTAGCTTAGTATGCAAGATGTTCGCATATAATTGGAGTCATCTTTTCCCGATGAAATTAATACGTTTGCAGTACTCAACTTACACAGAGAAAAGAAAAGGACCATTTTTTTCATCACAGTCAAACGTATCCCAACAAAACCTTCAGAAGCCTAGTACGGTTGCATTCATCACAGATCTTTGTAGTCTTTGACCAATAAAACTTTCGAAAAAGATGGATATGATCTAGTCGTGTCGTTTTATACATCCATTCTCTACATGTAATATATGTTAACTTTTACAAACCAACAAAACAATCTTTCTTTCTTTTTTGCAACAAAGACAAATAAATAAAGTTCAAAATTTTAAATTAAAGAGCTGAAATACGGATACTTTACAAAAAGAGAGGAAAAAAAAAGGAGACTTTTAGACTAAGAAAGATGACTTACTAAAGGACATTATGTTGTACATGGTCTGTCATAATTGTATGAACACGACAAGGTTCATTAGGGTTTTTAAGTTTTGTACTAATAAG
>BQNB010057768.1:24665-38067 GCA_026074375.1 Tanacetum coccineum
GCAGCCCCTTGAATGTTAAAGATGGAACCAAAACGTTCATCTTGAGTGCGAACCTCATTGAAGTCCCCCATTATAACAACTTCACCAGCCCAGTTATCGATAATGAAGTGTAAGTAATCCCAAAGAACCTTTTTATCGGATAGCTCTTGAGGAGCATAAATCGATATAATGAGATAATTTTTAGAGCTATGAATCCATTTACCTCTAATGGCGACAAAGTAATCCGAGATCGTAGAATTATGTTTTTCAAACATACAAGGATCCCACACACAGAGAATACCACCCGAATTACCAACTGAAGGACCACAGATATAATCGAAAGAAGAGTTACCCCAACACAGTTTGACATTACAAATATCAATATTCTCCATTTTTGTTTCTTGAAGAGATAAAAAGTTCACCTTACTTTTGGTACAAAGCTCCCTAACCCAATCTTTTTTAGTCTTTTGGGCAAGACCTTGAATATTTAGGGACAAAAAATTCATCGATTCACTTCATTCACTCCTTGAAACTCAATGATTTCTTCAATATTTTTGATGCACCCATCCATCTTATACCCCATTGTATGTCCTACCTTCACCAACTCTTCCATAAATTGCAGAAAAGAACCTTGTGATCGAGGTGTTGTTGCTTTCTGAAAATGGCCAGAACAGGCAGAAACTTCTCCATCCTCTTTTGGTTTATGGTTTGGTTTATTTGATACAACATCCTCCTGTGACATTGTGTTCTCCCCTGAATTGATGTTTGGAGGAAGATCATGATTCGAATTTGCTTCTGTGGTGTTATTAGGTGTGAAACCTGGAGGGTATTTCAAAGTATCAGCAGTTTGTGATCGATCGCCGACAATAACATTTTCATGTTTCTTGTTTAATATATCATTGATGTTAAATGGATCTTCTGATTGTGCCTTAACAGACTCTTTATTTTGAGATTGCGCTTCATTAAGGGAGTCTTTCTCATTCTCAAACACAGTTTCAGGGATTCTCTCCTCGTCGCTTTCACTTTGAATTGTAGCATTGTCGGATTCAGTTTGAGTGTCTTCTTCCTCCATGAAGTCAGGGTTCCAACCAGTAACTTCTTTAACACGGGTCCAATACACTTTACCTTTAACTATGATTTTAAACGATTCAAATATGTTTTCAACCATTTTTGTTTTGATGCAAACTCTTTTCCTGTGAAAACAGGAATCCTCTTTGTCATCTTCGTATAATAAATCCCCCCATTTAGAGGTGATTTTGGTGAAAGTGTTCGAAGACCAAGCCATGATTGGGACTCCTTCTATGTCAATCCAAGCGATTCTCTCGTCAGTGTGAAACAAATATGAAGGTTGTTGTAGACTAGAAAACCAAGAGCCTGCACCAACATGGGATAGGAAATTTATTTTGCCTGAATAGATTGAAAAGAAATCAAAACCCATAACCCTCCCATGTATTTTATGGTAATATCAGTGAATCATTCCGTATCCAAGACCATCTTGAGGTTCGATAATGAACTAAACTCCTTTACTTTCCCCAGTAAAGATAAAGAAAAGTCACGGTCTTGATAGCAAGAGTCGTCGAGAACTAAGGCAGGTTTCATCTCATTCTCCTTGATACTATTGAGATGACCTTTTTTAACGAACCAGGGGCAGTATTAGCTGAGTTTTTGTGGGAAACCTCAACAAAAGTTTTCTTCCTGATATTAGCACGATTATGTTCGGCATAAAAGGTAGGTTTAGACTCACTTTGAAAACGAGCAATTGTTGCGTGTAAATGAAAACTTCCAAACCAAATTGTGCATAAATTATCGATCAAATTAACAACCTTTATGAATCGAATAAATGCAAATCTTTTTCCTACCTGTGACTTCTTGAAGGGAATGTAAACATCCACAACATAACCATAATCTTTACAAACGTTCCAAAGATCTTGAGCGCGAATATGATTAGGGAAATTGGTGACGTAAACGGTTTTAGATAGCTGTTGGATCTGGTCTTCTTTTGATTTAAAACAACCCCGATTGCGATCGCCCATATTGAAAAGCAATAAAAAGCAGAATTGAAAAAAGTGAATTAGGGCTTTGGAAATTAGTTTAATTAGGGATTAAATTGATGAATTTAATGGAAAAAGTGAGATGGAAAAAAGGGGATCTGGATTTCATGACTCAACTCTTTGAGGAAAGAAATCCCCATATAGAAATTGATTAGATTGTGTAATTAAAAAAAACTATATCTATTACGGAGTATGTAGGTATATATGTGCATATTTCATTATCGAAAAGCATATATACCTTTTAAAATGGTGTATTACGAGTTGTCGCAGCCAATAGAAAGTGGAATTAGTGGTATAAAGCAACAATATATGGTTTCTCAATCTTTCAATCAACATCAAACGTTTGACAGATTGTAAATGATAATGTATAGAAGCATATTAATATAGTGGTAGAAAGGAAGAGAATATGGTCCTTCATGAAATGCACATGAATGTTTGGCACAACAAATGTCTCGATCAATCGGTTATGGTCTGGCATTATGATTAAGATGTCATGCAAGGCTTAATTCAGCGTTTTTGGAGGGTCCGTATTATCTTTATAATCATTGCGTCTTGTCTTCTTCAAAGTGCCCGGTAATGTTCCTAAAGGCAGTCAATAGGCAGTGCAATTTGCTATAGCTAAACGCCTAAACATAACCAGTATCATCTTTAGTTGTGTTTATTTGAGAATAAGCGACACTGGTTGTTGAAGTGTTTGAGTTTTAAGAATATAGCATAGCTAAAATAAAAAAAGTTTACACAATTCGTTAAAAGTTTTACATCCAGTGTGGGTGCTTTCTAATGGATGACCTTCATCCTTTTGGTGTCTATAAGCAAAAACAATCATGAATTTGAGCAAGCCTGTGGTAACATTATTCATTTCGTACGTACCGGTGCCTAGACGGTGCATAATCAAAATATACTCAAAGTTCAAAACAAGCGACTAGGATAGAGTCGTTCACTCGATCCTACATGCTACAATTAAGGCCGATCATATGACAACAAGCACACCCATAACTGAACAAGATAACATCAAACGCTACAGCGTGAGGGAAAAGCATCGAACTTTAGTAATATTTCAGCGACACCAGTCCATTTTCAAAACAAGAAGCAAAAATAGTGCAGATGCATATACCGTAAAGGAAAAGCATTAAAGCGATGAACTTTATTAATATGTTTACCCTACGATGGAAGATTACCAAACAAAGACCTTTTTTTTTCTTTTTTTTTTTTGCATTTACAAGAATCAAAATAGTACTTTAGTTGTAGGATTTATTGAGCCCAAAGAAATCATATGTCTGGCTAATGGACTTACATAAAATTGGGCTCACCAATTATCCAGATAGCCTGTGTCTCTTTTGCTTAGAGAATCTCCAATTTTTTATAAAAAAATAATCATTTCTCATGTACTAAACTTTTCCTAGAAGATTACATTAAACTTGCTATGAAATTCTTTGATAGCATGTATATGTATAATCTCTTCCTATTAAATACTTATAATATATTCGTGTACCTAAGTTTTCTTTTCTTGTTCACCTTGTTTTTTCTAGAAAGGTCACCACAAAATTAAAAAAACCACCGACTGTTACTAAACATGAAGAAATAAATTTAATCAATTTTATCATATTACTTTTTTTCAAATAGCTATTAAAAAAATTATTTATAAATTAAAAACAAAACTGTTATTTTTTGCAATATAGTTTTTACCAAAGATGATTATTTTAGGATAGCATCAGAAGAGAAAAGTTTAACATAAAACACAATTCTAAATATACAGGAAACAAATACTGATCATTTATTTTTCTATCAAAGTAAAAAAAACACAATTTTATCTTTTTTTCATGAGTTTAATATCTCACACCCCGCTAATCGTTACGGGAAATGAATTATAACATCGCGACGAAATTAAATCATATTTCTATCAAGGGGAACTTCAATATAATTTCGACGAACTCTTTTTTCATGATTTTTTGTAAAAACAAATCACGTGAGATTTTTCCAGTCGAAAATTTCAACACTAAAAAAATTTGAAAAAAAGTTCGTCGAAAGTATATCGAAGTGCCTGTCTATTGGAAGATAAAAAAAATCTCGTCGCGATTGTGTATTTTTTGTCGACTAACGATTTACCGTTTGTAGGATATTTTATATTTTTTTTCATGAAAATGTGAAGATATATTAATACCAAAGTGGGGCCTTTGGGAGATAATGGGGCCGACTGATTATTTTCGTCCCAGACTTTGCCTATAAATAATGGACTGTTACCACATATTTTTCACCCTTTTACACACAGTTTTTCTTTGTTTTAGAATAGATTACATATCTTTTAGTCTTTGATTATGTAACTTATTTAAACATTTGTTTACAAGTGATCCAATCTTTCCCCTTCATGTGCAAGAGAATAATACTCGTAATCATCAAGATACAATGTAATATAGATTAGTTTGTGCATACTTAACGTTGTTACGATCTCGTTATAATTTGTACATCAACAACATAACCTCCAATCTTGTGTAGTAGTTAGATCGGGTTAGTATTTTAGGTGTGAAAATACGTGTGTGAGCGCAGGGCCGGCCCTGGCACCGGGCGAAGTGGACGTCGGCCCAGGGCATCATAGAGATAGGGGGCATCAAATTTTGGGTGTTGTGAACCGGTTTTATGGGATGAATATGATTTTTTGATGATAAAATGTTTCGGTAAATAGTTCGAGCCAGTTTTAATAACGTTTTTGCCTGAAAAAGATGTTACAGATGCCGGAAAATTAAAGAATGGTCGGAAAATATAAAGAAGATGAAGACTAGTTTATTAGTTTTATTGTTTATTGTGATTGGTCGATGTGGATTAAGAGAGAAGTACACTTTTGACTGATTTGTCACGTGATTACATTGTATGTTTTCCTTTTTCTATTAAGGGTCCGTTAGTTTTAGGCTTTTAGCATTTAGTTTCTAGTATAGTTTGGCAAACATGTCATTTATGAAAATTTATAACCAAAGCATTGGAATATATCTGGAAAATAGATCTCTCTGAGTCTCTAATTTACTACTGAGTACTACTTTATATTGGTCAATGGTCATAAAATATTAACTTGGCCAATATTTTTTTGTATGTTTTTCAAACTGATTATGTGTTCAAATAAACCATAACATAATCGTACATGTTCAAACCATTATAATAGTATAAACCAAATCTGATTTAAACGATATATTCTTCGTTACGTTTTCCTTGACATCCCGCAGCTGAACGTGGTTATAAAACCCCTCGGTTATATTAATGTAAGGTAGTTTTGACGTCATTCAAGTTTTATAGAGTCTATATATGTGGATTTTGTTGTATGCCAAATCGAAGATAGTGTATATAATTTGCTTACAACGTTTAGTAAGGGCATCTTTTGATCACTTGCTCAGGGCATCAAAAAACTCAGGACCGGCCCTGTCTGAGCGCTTAGTATTTTAGTCCTCAAAATACGATTGTGAGTAGTAGATCGGTTCTAGCTAAGATTAGAACTCGACATCTAGCTTAGTGTCGGAAAATAATGTAAGCAACGCGGTTTATGTGTTTAGGCCTTAAAACACAAGGTTTGTTATGTTGGGCCATAAAACATAACGGGTTTGGTTGTACCCGAAGAAGGACTCGACATTTAGCTTAGTGTCGAAAAATAATATAAGCGATGTTGTAAGGTTTTCTCCGCCGAGAAGGGAGCTTGTTGACTAGTGAAGTAACTCTCGAGTTGGATACTCGATGAGTGGAGTAGGGCGAAGATGAGCGTCGTGATCGAACCACTATAAACCACCGTGTTCGGTTTGCGCCTTCTTTTATCTTTTGCTTTACATTTATATTTTCGTTTATTGCCTTACATTTATATTTGCTTTATATATGTATGTGTGTTGAAAGTTGCTTATATTGTTTGAATGATGATTGTGTCATAGATAGAAGTTAACGTTGTGATTGTGTTTATATTGTTATGACATGCTCTAGCTGATATAGATGTATTATTCACACTTATCATATTACATCTAACTTAATCGATAATTTGATACAAAAGATTGATGTTTTTAAACGGAAACGTATTCACCACCCCTCCTCCCCCTCTACGTATACCACATAAATTTTCTTCAATCTTTTGCAAAACAATCTCAGCTGTCATTTTTCACCAGTAAATAGTCTGACATTCCTCTTCTTTCAAATATTACTAGACGGGTACCCGCACAATGTGACGGCAGGTACCCTGTGACTATATTTTGCGACGAGCAAATGTTATTCGGTTAAACGTTTTTCTAACAACAACTGTACAAATGAATGATAATTTAAATTAAAATAAATTTAAGCAATAATAATGCAAAGTATTTCATATCCAAATAAACATAAGATCCAAACGAAAGAAAGGAACACATAAGTAGCATCTTTGAAACATAAGTTAAAATAGACCGGTACACGCGCGTTGCGGCGACGAGTTCCCGTATAATTAAATCTTTCGGCGAGGGGCTAGGCGAGGTCCAAGGACCAGAAGAACCTTGGATGACTGAGTCTATTGTGTGTGAAGTATGATTAGTTTGTGTTGTAGCTTTTTGATTCTTTCATAAACAGTGAGTTATTTTTACATTAAGATTTCATAACTGACATTTTAATGTATATTAATAACTTTTTTAAGTTTTATATGTTACAAGTATTGATATGGTGGTTACTTATTTCCCATTAAATCACTTATTTGATCATTAATACGACGGTTATAACTTTTAAGGTTACAAGTATTGATTAAGTTTTGAAATCCTTTCATAACAAGAAATCTTTTGGTCTCTTAAAAATTTTAAGACTTCTAAAATTAGAATGCCCTAAATGCTTTATAAAGTAGTAGAGAAGTAGAGATAATTTTACAAATTCTATTAACATTAGATTTACCTTGAACATCCTTGAAAATCCATGAGAATCAAATCTTTAATTTTTCGTATCTGAAAAATTGTATGATAAGAAAAGAACATCAAAATAGATCGAGAACTATAAACACGTACAAAAAAATGTAAAACCAACAAATCATCATTTTTAAGTTTTCATTCATTTTATCATATTTTTTTCTCCGTATCTTATTTTTAAGATACTAAAAACTAAAAAGGCATCATAAGAAAACTTAGATTTTAAACTCTAAATTCAAATAAAATTATCACATATACTAATCAAAATGGAACATGAGGTCGGAGGAGATGACCGAATCTTATGTAAGGCGACAACGAAAATAAACCCATCAAACTAAAAAATACGAAAAGGAAAACTAAAAAAGAATGGAATCTATACTTAAAAGTTAAGATACCTTTTTCCGGCATCACCTTCTCCAAAAGGTATAACTATCATCACCGGCACAACCAACATCGACCTTTTCCATAATCTACCTAGTAGATCGTGTTAACCCATCAAGTATCAGATCAACACTAAGGAGCATGACATTATAGAGAAGCAACAGAAACAAAAAAATGTAAAGCAGAGATAATATTATTACCATTCGAAATCTCCATCTTGACATCGTCATTTTCACTTTCAAACAACTACAAAACCACAAAAAAGATCACACATCAAAAAGGAAGCAAACAAAAAAAACCAAGAACACCAAAAGCATATTGATCTAAACATTAAAAACCCTAATGCGTTTATGCTTATCAGATTCGGTGTGGAGAGTTTTTATATTGAAATGGGCTGTTACTATTCATATGATTTAAATGAGTTGTTATACCTTTTGGGCTGTTACAAATTACAATTAATATGGCTTTATGAGCTGTATTAATATTGTGTGTTGTTATAAAGTGGGTTTGTTACAAAATGAATTTCACATTAAGACATTAAATTTTGAGTTATAACTTTTAATTATGTGTATTTATTGAGTTTATAGCAAAAGTAACATAAATCTTTCTATAACAAGAAATATCTTTTGTTTAATTTTTAAGACTTTTATTTTTAAAAGTCCTAAATGCTTTATAAAGTAACAGAGATAGACAACATTGGCTAAAATCAATTTCCTCAAAACATTTCTTATAGCATTGTTACAAGGATAAGCAGGTGCAATTGATACAATGTCCCTCCAGTCTTTAGGCATACTTCCAACATTTATTTCTCTTTATTTTCCCCAAATAATGCTTGAAAAGTCACACATGAAAAACATATGAGCACATCCATGCATTTGGCACATAAAGAACATATCATAACTGAATTATTTCACTTTACCATTTTATCTTGAGTAAGTAGTTTCTCATTCACTGCCATCCATAAGATAAAAACACACATTAGATTGTATTGGGAGAACTATATATATAACAACCCAGAATTTTCATCAAATGCAAAATCAACCTATTTTATTATGATCACAGTTGTACGGGGAAATTTTTCGCTTTATTACATTACTTGCATTACCAATATCTCAATATGCAATGTAACTTGCATAACTAAAGTAGACGAGCTCACGCAACCTATCTATGGCCATCCTGTCTTCATATATGTCAAGAAAACATCACAATATGTCAAGTCAATATCATCATATCCTTATTACAAAGTACATTATTCCTATAATGTACCATTCGCAACGTTATATCAAAACGGGCTTTAAACCGTTATCGTATACCTCTAAACCCTAATTCCATGAAGGTTTAATATCTAAAGTGAATGTACAAGCTACTAAAGCATATATACAAGTAATATAACATCTCATTTGAAATATAAACAACCTCCAAGTCAAGTACAAGTTCTTAAAAGCACAATGTACAATTCATTAAGCATGATCTCTAAAATAGCCGTTTTACCTCCGTTTTCATTCTAGTTTCTTCACCACCACTCTTGTGCAAGAAAATACACTCAATATACAATGTGTAATCCCTAATTATTCCATTCATAAGCTTTCATACACCTTTTTACACTCAAAACCCTAATTCAAAACTCAGAAACCCTAACCCGAGCTAAATACTACACTATGACCCGTTTCTTCGTTTTTATCCATTTTAAACCTCAACCAACACTCAAATAAGTTGTAATAACTTATTTTACATTTATTTCAATTTTCATCATTATTTCATCATCTCATATCCTTTATACAAAAATTGAATCCGAGAAACCCTAAAGAGCCCTATATGAACCCGCGACCTTATTTACTCAATTTCGACCCACTTTAACCCAAACCACTTGCAAATTTCCATTGATAAACCTTGATAACATATTATTTACTGAATTTCGACCCACTTTAACCCAAACCCTGGACCGACCCTAAGCCTTGTATTTTGATGACTTCGAAGTAGGATCACCATCTTTCTTTCTCGATGCAGCATGGTCTACCAATGGGCTAGATCAAATCTGGATATGTGCTTTTCTGCATGATAATTTTGAACTGAAAACCAATTTTATTCTTCTGCCTTTCTGAATACGTATACAAAAGTTAGTTGAATGGATTACTATATATCATCGTTCAAACCTGTTTGTCTTATGTAAAGTCTCCGAGATACGCCCACTTAGCACTGTCTAATAACACAAATACATAAAGAAAGAACAAAAGAATACGCGCCTGCAATTTATTCTACATATTCAGACCATCAGTTCTGAAAACCAATACCAATCGCTCATTTATCAAAACAGAATATGAGCCTGCAATGGGATCAACTAATGGAAAAATATCATTTATAATGTAATAATGACAAATCTATATGTAGTGTGATCAAGTTCTAATAGAAAAACAAATAAAAGTGTCCATGGTCGTTCTTTATTTTACCATTTCTCACTCAGAGTCAGATGTAACATCATAGAACACAATAAAATCAAAACAATCAAAAAAACTATAGATACTTACATTGACGCCATAAAAAAGAAAAAGACCCATCCATTGTGCTTCGATACAGTCACCTGGTACTGACAGGTTTAGCAAACCTTGTCCGCGAACCTCAAGATTTGCATTAGAATGTATTGTATAGCAGACTACGTATTCTTGTGAGTACCTTGAGAACAATAAGATATTTAGCCTTAATAACTAACTTGTAAACAATTGTATATAATATTTTCTAATAATCTTATCTACATTATAAATAAGTACTTTATTAAGTTTGAAAGACTTTGAGCTTAAAAAACCCGCCGCGTTTTCTATTTTGAAACCCTAATTTATGACCCGTTTTTGAATTCTGGCTTTACGAATCGTTATCTTTAAACTTTCGTTACTTTAAACTTCATATTTTAGCTACTCTAATCAGATATAACCGAAAAATATCTTTGAAATATTAAATTAAGCTTGCGCTGGCAATTCGACTGTTTTTGGTAAATATTACCATGCAAAGGGGTATATATCGTAATTTTCAGAAACTTATAACTAAAGAGACTAAAAATGTCATATTATCAAAGTTGATAGCAATAGGAGGTCTATTATGTCACATTCAAAAGTGCAAGGTTTACTTTGTACATCTTTAAACTTATAAGGACCAAACCGAAAAGTGCAAACTCCAAGGTAATAATTTTTGTCATTTTTCATATCTTAAGGGTCGAAAATTTGTAACATTTTTGAAAAAGTATAAAAATATTTCAAAACAATTAATTAGACATAACTTAATTAACGCTGTTCAGTTATCAAGCAAAACGCTTAAAACCAATAATATCGTTAATCACAATACTAGAGAGCTTCCGATATTAAGGAGGTTCATCTTGGTATAAATGTTTTGACTGAGTTGTTGGGTTTACGATTTAAAGTGCCCTAGCTCCTCAAACGTTTACTGAATGACCTCTGACTTATGATGGCCCGAACGGTGATACAATACTCCATAATAATTCAATCAAAGATATACATTATACTTTATAAAGATTTGAGACATAACTAAGACTTGACATATTACCCTAGGTTGTGTGTGACGAAGCCGTTACTTTCATTCCATATACCTTTGCTATCACTCAGATTTCCCTATACTGTTAAGGTGAGTTCATAGCCTCGCATTTCAATCTTTCAATTGTTTTATAAACCCGCGAAGGGGATACATGCTTAAACCATGAATGCAATTATTTCTGTATGCTATCCTGATTTATTATTGCCTAAGTAACTATTTTGCCTTTAAGTCCCCAATATCATGAACCATTAATTACTCTACAGAGTAAGGGCGAATGTTGTGAATAGATCTATTTGGGTTGGACTCCCCGTTGGTGTACCTAGTTTTATCGGTAACCAATTTCACACCATTAGAATATAACCGCGGGTGTTTTGGCAAAGGCAACCCTGGGGCCTATAACGTATCAAATAATAACCCTAAGGCTTCAGATTCATGATCTAAAAGTAATAATAATGTTTTTCAAATAAACGGGTGTAAAACAATGTAACCCAATATCGACAATTGCATTCAAAATTATATAACTTAACCTATGAAATAAACCCACTCAACTTTATGTTGACTTTTTAGCATGTTTTATCTCAAGTAACTAAGCAACCTATGGCACGAAGTGGCAAGGACTTGAAGATGGCTAAACCGTTATCATTTAAACTTTGTGTTTTAGATTTTGGGACCTTTCGTTTGTAAAAAATCTGATGAAATAATGAATGATATACAAATTGACAACAAAAAACTCTTTTTGGATTCGTTTTCTCTATGATTTATGACTATGGTACCTTGAAGTAATACCACCAGATTACTTCCTGCTATCAATATGTAAAAATGGGGTGGTTTTACAAGTATTGGTATCAAGAGCCACGTTATAGAGAACAAGGTTGAAACCTTAACTATAACTACTTTTCTTTTTCTATCTAAGAAAGTCCTCCGTGCCGCTATATCTTCCGAAATGGTATGTAAAGATACATAACTATTATATTACTAAATAAATAAACTTATGTTATTAACCGTGGATTGTTAAAAAAGAACGATTACTTTCTCCCGAACCATCCTACTCTCAAATATGGAGTGATGCCTTTTCCTCCAACTACCCAAACATTATTCCTCCGGCATCTCGGATTAAATCCGACATCATGTGAAAAACTATACTCTAGCTCTTCAACTCATTTGGAAATAGTCCCTCTAATATTCACCAACTCTTTTCATTATTTCCATGATGATCCCTACATGAAAAGCTTGCAAGCCTTTTATACTGAAAAATCACCTATCCTGCCACAACTATCATAGTTACCTCCATCTCAATACCTAATCCTCAAGACAAAATTTCTGTCACCCTAAGAAAACAAGCCGATCACTTCTTCTACCTCCTCCATCTACCTCAAGCCTCTAAGATAGGTGAACAGCTCACAAAAAAACAAGTATATGAGCCATCATGATGAACAAATCGACGAACTTATGAAATTACTTAGGAGAACTCCTCTTCTCTGCTCGATCGTATGTGGCATATAGAAGAAAAAGTCGAAGGAACTTGGAAAAAGGACGAGTGAATCATCTAACAAGATTTAGATAATTTTGGAAAGCGAACTATTTCAACAAGCTCGTACCCAAATTACCAAACTCCAGAGGAAACAAATGGGAAGTAACCATAAGACCTCTCTAGCCCGCTTCAGGATCACTGAACTAGGAGACATTATCAACGACATGCAGATTCGTCACCAAGCGAATATAGAAAATCTCCAAGACTCCATCAACGAACTCAAGAACCGTATGGAATGATCATCCAACTACTAGCTTTATTCCAGTATTAGCTTTTAACCTAGCCAAGGATGTGTGTATAGAATAAAAACACTGTCCAAATCATAACTATGTATAAAGTACTAAGGCAAGTTGTTCTTAATACAAAGGCAATCCCGTTATCTACCTTGTTGTTTCTTAATACCGCTTTATTCATCTCATCATCATCATGTGCATCATCTTCATCATCATCGTCCTCATAGCAATGCTTTATTTTTGAACTTTAAGCATTTTAAAGAAAAATAAGCATTACTCTTTAAACAATCTTAGACTTGTGATATCATTCTTATTACATGTTTTCTTTTGTTTGCAAGAATTCCTCGCAGAAGGGAGGACGTTCAACTTCTTAAAGCACCGGCCATGACTCAAGCTGCCATTAGAAAACTAGTTGCTGACAGTGTCACTGCGGCTCTAGAAGAACAAGCTTCAACAATGGCAAATGCTAGTAATCCCAATAGGAACACCAGTCCTACTAGAACTCCTGTAGTAAAAACGGGAAACTATAAAGAGTTCATCAGCTGTGTCAACCTTTCTACTTCAATGGTATGGAAGGAGCAGTTGGCCTTATCCGCTGGTTTGAACGAACCGAATCGGTATTCTCTCGTAGCAGATGTGCTGAAGAAAACAAAGTAACATTCGCTACTGGTACCCTGACCGACGATGCCTTGTCCTGGTGAAATGCATATGCCCAACCTACAGGAGTAGAGCAAGCCAATCAAATCACCTGGACTGAGTTAAAAAAAGCTTCTGACGAACAAGTATTGTCCCCGAACTGAAGTC
>BQNB010057769.1:2877-38067 GCA_026074375.1 Tanacetum coccineum
GAAAAGTATCGAACCTTACAAGCTACATATTTTCCATTGCATTATGCAATTTCCCGACCATTATAGAGATAGAAAAATTTCACTTTGACACAGAAAATACAAGACTTTACACGAAAGCAGCTAGCAATATTTTTTCAATCTTATCTTAACTTTGTATTTTCTTTCTCTTTTTCAAAACAAAGCTCATAACATATAAAAAATATCACAAATACATATTTTCTACATAGAGAAATAGGCTTAATCTACACGGTAGGCTAAGGTGCAAAGGTGTAACGAAACATATAATATGGTGTACAAAAAGAAAGGAATGGCTCAACAGGTTGTTCTAGGGGATTTTACTCTAAAAATGAGAGTAATCAAGGGTTACATGGGAGTTAACTAACCAGTGAAGTTACTTATTTTTATGACATGTAGGCTATTTAGTTTAATCCTATAAATTTATTAGTTGAACATGTTCTTCCATCTAAATCCATAGTACTAATCATGGCGGTCTCGATTGATATACCAGGCCAAGTTTTAAAGTCCACTACATCACCGGCACACTCATAAATTTGTAGAATTTAGTAGACAATTAGAAACGGAATAGGCTTAATTCTCACAATATGTATCAAGGGTTATAGTGTGCTAGGTAATGTAACTAGTGAGTTTTACAAAAGTCATGCTGAAAGAAAAAAAATATTTTAATTTTGACCATTTTTAAGCACTTTGCATGTTATTTTGTAAAAAAGAAGACAAGTACGTTCTAGTTCTCTATCCCCCCACTTAAATTATACAACGTCCTCGTTGTATAGATAAAACAATTTAATAATAAGGGAAAATAGAATTAGAACGAAAAACTTCTTGATGTTTTGCTCGTGATAATTCTCCATGATAAGTTCTTGAGCAAAAAGTGTGTTGACTAGGGCTTCAAAATGCCCGGATAAGTTCAACACAAGTCTTTTTTAGCATATACCATATCATAGTTTCAGCAAGGTCCTGTAGAAGGTTAGAAGACAAGTGCAAATTCTATCTCGCTACAATGGTACAAGAAAACAATTAAACATACAAATGTACAGGGGTCAATACGTCGTATCCCAAACCCTAGGATACGCCGTATTGTTCTTATAGAAACAATTAAATTAATGGGAATTAAATAATTAAGTTATAAAACTGATAACGTCTAGACATGCATACGCCGTATCCAATGGGGTTCGATACGCCGTATGTAATGTCTAGGAAGACAGACTCGTGCATAAATTAAAATTCAAACAATTAAATGCGACAAACAATTAAAATGATCGTGTTGTCTCTCGGGAAGCACTTTTGTTTCACCTGGTCCTTAAGTTCGACCTTTTTCCTTCTTATCTTGTCCGTGTTAAGCAAATGGTTTTGGGATTTCAAACTTGTAATCAATAAATGAGTCATGTTGCTGAACTTACTGCCAGTCTTAATTCTATCCCACACAAGTAAATCGATTATCATATAATATACATCAAAAAGAAATCGGTAATAAAAGTGTTAATAGTGTAATATACAGTACAGATCAAAAAAAGATAATAACATAGAGAGGTCAGGGGTCAAGCTGAGCATCAGTATGGGGGGCTACGGAGGTGCCAGCATTGCCCGTCCTGGACCTGACACGCCTCTGGAAGGACAATCCTGAGCAACCTACAAGGGTGCTGTTAAATGGTTGATAAGTCTGGCCACTGCCATCCATGAGCTGTGTCATGTAGAAGATCAACCAGGTGGAGACTCTAGACTGCTCGGTGGTAAAGCTCACGACATCTCCTTGCAGGCCCACAACATCATGCCGTAAGTCGTGCACCTCCTCCTCGAGCCTCTCGATCCTCTGTGACATAGTACGTGGCTGTGGGGCGGGTGGAGGTGGTGGAGGTGCCTGTGCTGGTGCTGGCACTGGTGCTGGAATCTCCGGAGCAACCTCCTCAGCTGCCTGATCAACCTCATCGGCCTCTGGGGCACCAGCCGCAGCAGCCTGCTGCCTCTCTGGTCCCTGGGCTACCCAAGCCCTTGTGTCGTCGTACCTCGTGCAGATGTGGAGCCTCCCGAGCTCATGTAAATCAATCAATGGGAGCTCTCGGGTGACAACCTGCAACCCTCTTAATCCATCGTCACTAACCAGCCCAAAATGCATAGCCAGACGCATAATAAAGTGCCCTCCTGACAGCCTGGCCCTGCTCTTCCTCCCCTCTGCATGTCTAAACAAATAATGCGCTAATAGATGTGGGACATTAATAGTCCCACAGTCCATGCTGCGAAGGTAGAAGAGATCAATACCGGTCACCTTCTCAGGTGCCTGCCCCCTACCAGAAATACTATAAGCAATCATCCTGTGGCATAGCCTCCTCACAGGGTCTCGAATAAGAACATAAGAAGGGGTGGGGCCCAAGAAGTCTCTGTCAGACGAGATCTCTAGCCAATAATCCCTAAGATCCCCCTTATCGGGGATCAATCTATCACTCCCAGCCCAGTAGGCTCCAAAGCTAGCCTCTGCCATCTCCAGCTCTGTGTGTATCCCCAATGCCAAGATAAACTGCCTATAAGTCATCCTCCTCCTAACTCCTCCTAACTGGAAACACAAGGTATCAGCGGTGTCTAAGTCCATAATAGTATCACTCATCCTGCAAGTACTCAGGAACTCTAAAATAAACTCTCGAACTAAGGTCCCTCGGATCCCAAACAACCGTCTCCAAGCATGACTCACAAATACCTGTTGTCCCTCGCCAGAATATACCATCCTCAACCTCACTGACAGATCCTGCTTCATCTCGGCTGTCAAACCCTCAAAATCTAGCACATGTACCCGGTTAACCGGTCTGCTCCATATGGTCTCGAGCCTCTGCTCGTAACTGTGCCTAATCCCCTCAGTATATTCCTCTATCTGATATCTAAGCCATGGGTGCCTCTGCTCAGCAGCTGGTAGTGGTGCCATATCTGAAAAATGAATCAAATCAGTAAACATTTTGTGTGAGGTATAGTACGGCGTATTCTTAGGGGGGTATGGCGTATGCAAGGGTCTAAATTGAATACGCCGTATGTCTTTTGAAAGGATATGGCATATGGGAGTTAAATTATAGTCCCTTATATTAGGTCAATTCGGCGTATCCTATCAACTGAATACGGCGTATTAGTGTTTAAAACCTTAGGTAAAAATTGATGCAATACGCCGTATTCAATGAAATTGAATACGCCGTATTGCTTTGGCAGTTTAAGATCAAAAGGGGATTTCCCCTTATTTTACCCCATTATACCCAATCTTGTTTATCAAAGCATTGTTTTATTGAGTCTAATATCTAAAAAGGAGGAGGGGAAACATATAACAGTTATACAAGCCCTAATTCAAAAATCTAAACCCTAAACCTAATTCCTAATTGAAAAAGAAAAAAGGGGAACGATTTAAAACATACCGTGTGATTAGGGTGCAAGAGATGTGTAATAACACGGGAGATTTTCAAAATCAAAGTGAGCGGTGAAAATAATTTTTTTATTGTGGGTAAAAAGTGTGTGTGAAACGATCTGGCGTATCTAGCTGGATTTTTATACCCACGCTCGATATGCCGTATAGGGATTTGTCTGATACGGCGTATCAGACATTAAACTGATACGACATATAGATGTAGGTATATACGCCGTATGGAGACTAATTTTCAAAGTTTTAAAAGATAACGTACCTTGGCCTCTGTAACGCTTGTATGAGAACCATCCTTATAATACCGCTTAGAGTTAATGACAAAACTTGTTATTTGATGTCATCAGCGCACCACTTCTTTAAAATGTGATGTCTATAAACTCTAAGCATAGTACATCAACATTTGTACATATACTCGTGATCCAGAAATAACATTTACATCGCCGAGCATCAGGAATTCACTTGTAATGTCGCTCTCAACCAATCAAAAATAAAGGACAGTATTTGTAGGTGTTGAATATACGCTTCAGTAGCACTGAGCAAAACCAACTAAAAACCGAACCGAACCGACAACCAAGCCGATCCGAACCAACCGAATCTGAACCGATTATTTTTGATTCGGTTTTTGGTTTTGTATATTTATAGTTTTCGGTTTTGGTTTTATCGGTTAGGTTCGGGTTAAAAAAAAGAAAATACGCCTAAATTATCTATTCGGTTTGGATTTTGTCGATTCGGTTTTGGTTTTTCTCGGTAAAATTTGGTTCGGTTTCGGTTCATGTTTTTCCTCAAACTCGGTTTTCAGTTCGGTTCGGTTTTTGTCGGTTCAGTTTGGTTTTAAACTGATGCTCACCCTTACGCTTCAGCCATTACTCACACTAAAGAAACTACTAACGCTTCAGCCATGTAATGCCCTCTCAGTCGCACACGCTCCAATTAGTAACGTTTAAAAATGAGCCGTGTTCTGCAATGGTCAGAAACCAAGTCTGCCAACGGTCAGCTATTTTGCTTCTCGAATGTAAATTGAGGGATAGAATATTAAGATCCACTCTAAAAAGCCATTTGTACCCCCCTTTTTATTTTTGTTTTGTTTTTTGTTTTTTTTTATTTTCTTTTTATTTTTATAAATTTGTTTATATCATAAAACAGTGAAACGGAAAATGCAGAATGAAAAATATAAAGGTTAACTAGTTAAAAGTATTAAACTGACAAAACTGCAGAGCAAGAACTAATAAAAAATTATGTTAAACTATAACCAGTGAGTTAGAAGGGGGAATAAGATACAAAACATATGTCCTTTGGGTGGGCCAGGGGGTCTTTATAGTAGTACGATAAATTGAGAGTGAGCGCAGAGATCAAAAGGGCATCGTATCATTTTCCTTTTCTTAACTTCGTTTAACTTTTATATTTGGAGGTTATTTTACATGTCCCATTGGTCCTCTTTCAGGTTCTACACGAAATTGCATGTTTGGTCCTAAAACGCACTTTAATTTCTCCAATTCTCCATGTGGGTTGTCCAAAATTGGGTTGACGGCTCCTTTGGACTGAATTTTCCTTTTAATTGGACGTTAACGTTGATGGCATTTTTGAGCGATCAAAAGTAATAAATACCACAAGGTCCAGCTTTGTTACCCTACTTTTGACCATGATTTCCTGCAAAAAAAACCCACCTTATAACCTCCCAAAACCCCCTGTTCATTTTTCGCACATTCACCTAATCATAAACTCTGTCGGACATTACTCTGAAGAACCCTATATCCAATTCCTTTGGTTTTTGTAGCATCTTGCAGTCACTTGAACTTCATAGACGGATACTAATCCATGTCGTAGGTTCCTTGCATGCCCACAGATTAATGGTGAAAGTTGTCATTATTTTGATTGGGTGGATCCCCCCATGTGTCAAAGAGCAATGATGATAATACCCTGTTTGTTAAAGGTTTATGGTAAATAGCATGGAAGAACTGATTTTGATGTTGCCTTGTGAAAGAATGAAAATAGGGAACTTGAGATGTTATTTGATTTTCAGTTGGTGGCATTCACTTTTTCCTTCTTTTATTTTTAGGTTATATAGGTTGTAGAATCGCCTACGCATAGCTAGGCGCCCCGTTTTTTTTTTTTTTGTTTTTTTTTTTTTTTGTACCGCCTAGCGATTAATTGGTTAGGCAGGGATTAATCGGATTAGACTTTTTATATATAAATTTATAACTTTTTTTAAACATATATGTCTGATTTTTCCCTATCATTAGCCAATTTTTGTCTGATTTGGCCGATGTATCCCCAATTTTGCCGATTTCTATTCGTAACCGAGTTGGTCGATTTAGCCGATTTTGCTGATTTATGCCTGATTTGGCTGATTTTTATCCGATTAGTCGGTATGTTGACCGATTTTTGTTGATCCCTTCTTGACAGATCTTACTTAGCTTGTTAAAGCTTAGTTATATTGGATAGATCCAAGATAACTATAGTAGAAACTAAGATTGAGAATATCACAAACTATGCGGAATCTAGTTTGCAATACTAAGAAGAACAATGAAACAGTAAAAACAAGATCTTTACTAAACTTTCAATATATTGAATACTATTTTGAATTATAAACTAACTATGATAGCTATGCAAACTATGAATACTAATATGAAAAACTGATATCTAGATCTATGCCTTAGGGTTCCTTTTATACACCAAGGAAACCCTAATGGGCTTACAAAACGCGTCAAGTGATCATGCATATCTATTCCTAATATAACTCATGCATATCACTTTAGCAGTACTAACTAAGCTTGACAGTACTAAGTCTTCTCATGGCAGTACTAAGTTGAACTAGCAGTACAAAGTTATAGAAGCTCTTAATTCCCAACAATCCTCCCCTAAACTTGTGATTGTCATTCAAATCTACAAGTTTCTCTGAATTAAACCATATGTGCTGAGAGGATGCTTCCAAACACTTTACTGTCTTAGTCTATTTGCTAGTATAAAGATTTTCCTTAAAAGTTCATCTGCCATCACTGAATATTCATCCACTTGCAGCATGTTACTCAACATCAAAGTCATAAGTGCTATTGTCAATGGATAATCTTTCTCAACGCGCATAAAAATATCATGTCCTCTCTCTGTAGACACATGATTAACAACACATGTATCATATAACCTCCATTTCAAAGGATCATGCATATATCTTTGAAGCTTTATAGCAGCACTAATATAAACCTAAAGCAGTAAGTAACTCTAAGAGATCGTCTTGAAGTATTTTAAGACCCAACAATTCCTCCCCTTAAAATTGATGTACATCTTCCTGAATCTTAAGTTTCTCAAAATTCTCACGCATCACCAGTGATGATACATTCAAACCTTCATTGACCCTTTTCCTGCTATTGTCACGAGCCTTTATTAGTTGATAACACATCATCATTACCAACGATCACTTGAAGGCTTTCTTGTTACCAGCATGTTTTAGATTGTTATTATGGTGTAAGGGGATATCTTTTCTCATAGACAAACAAGCACAAACAACTAACAAGAACGAAAAAGAACAAGGCTCCTCTCATCATTTTCATTGTTAGCTCATAAACAACTACTAAATGAAAACGGCTTAGTTTTTGTTGACCGAGTACAAGCTATACTCGTCCCCGAATTGATTTGTCCTTGGGGAACCAAAGAAAAAAATAAAAAGAAGATAAAAAGGATAAGCATGGGGTGCCTCCCACGAAGCGCTTGTTTATTATAGAGTCCCCTTCGCTTGACTCTTTCCCCAAACTAGTTTTTCATGGTGGGTCGGTCTTGACATATGGGATAATTTCTTTAAGGACCTCTTCCCCAAAATAATGTTTCACCCTATGACCATTGACTTTAAAAGTTTGACCATCTTTTTGAAAAAGTTCAATAGTTCCATATGGGAAAACATTTGCAATTGTATATTGTTAGATATGAGAAAAAGACTCGATCACCCCTTGCATTTTACTGTTTATTATAGCTCGTAGTTTAATAGTTAATAGTATGATTTTCGGTATTAAGCCGGGTACTAATACCCGGTATATTATAATGACTATATATAGCCTCTTCCAACTTTGGAAGAGGCAAGCTAGTCATTATTCCTTTTACAAAGAAACACATTTTCTCTCTCTAGAATATTCTCTCTAGTGTTTCTCTCTCTAGAAACTAGCTAAACCACTCGAATCATCACCCGTGTTATGAAATAAACGATCCTACATTCTCCTTCTTTATCTTCAGTCTCTATGGATGTAAAAGTACTAACATGCTTCATTGTAGTTTCAAATAATCCCTTGAGCTCATCAAAAGTATATCTTTTTAACTGCTGCATTGTATGGCTTCCCATGTGTTTGATATAGTTAGACATGTAAGTTCTTTGTTGAGCTTGAGTCATGGGTTTATTCCTTTTTGCTTCAGCTTTCTGTGCAGCGAAATATATCTTTCTTTTATTAATCAGATCTACAAGCATCCTTGCTTGATCAACTTCACTATACTTATCCCATTCCTCTGCTTGTAGTTTCTAAGTTAGCTCTTCATCAGCTTAAACTCTTGCTCTAATGTTCTCCTATTCAACCTCTGTAAAACCATGAGCTGCTTGATGTACTTGAGCCATTTTCTATTTTTCTGCTGCATTAAATTCTTCTTATAGCCTTTGAGCTACTTCTGCATCCCTAGCAATCCTCTAACTTTCTTCTTGATCAAGCTGTTCTTGTAATCTTATAGCTGCTTCATAGCCAGCTCTTTCTTGTCTTTGTTTCAACTTTGTAGTGGTTTGCTCAGGCTCAGATTCTGTCATAATAGCTTTACCTTTATCCTTTGTTGCACTTGATGAAGGAATAATGATGTTGACTTGTTGAATCATACCAGCAGTATTAACTATCCTACTGGCAGTACTAACTCCACCACTGCCAGTACTAACTGCTCTTCTTCTTCTACTGGCAGTATTAACTCTACTACTGCCAGTACTAACTGCTCTTCTTCTTCTACTATAAGTGGGAACTCTAGCTGCATCTGCAAGTACTTTAGCTGCACTCAAAACTCCTAACTGATCTTCAGGTTGATCTTTTTGACTACTAACTTTTGTAGGAGTAACCAAAGTAACACCAACATCTTGATCTATTTCTTCTATCATCCTCCCCTGTTTGGAAGAAGCCTCTGAAGCTATGTCATCATCTGAGACTACAATATTTGCTCTTCTTCTAGCTTAGCTAGTTTTGACAGTTTTCTCCAATTTCTTCACTTTCATGATAAGCTTGGTATAAGCAGTACCATAGACCTTCTTTGTCTGCCTTAAGTCTATTTCTAAAGCTAGAACCATGTCTGACAATTTTGTATATAAACTCGTCAATTCCTGGAGTGTCATACTGTCCTCATCACTTCGAGGTGTATTACCTCCTCCGAGTGGTGGATCATAGGACAATTTAGAAGCCCTCTCAAACCTAGTTTGAATAGAGGTACCCCATGGTCTCTTGGCGCCTGGGACTACCATCTGAACCAGTTTCTTGAGAAATTAGCTCAGTAGGTGTTGATGTGGATTGGGTCTTAGCAATGTTACTATTGTCATGCATAGCTTCTAAGCTTGTAGCAGTAGTATCAGCCATTTCCATACTGTTACCCCTCTCTTGATGGACAACCTCATCTGGTATATTGGGTATAGGCACACTAGTCTGAGGTAACTCAGTGTCCTTGTTTAAGGCTTGCCTAGGTGATTGAGTCTTTTGTGGTGATGATGATTCAATATTAGGGATTGGTTCTTCATGAGTAGGTTGAGTATTAGAAGGTGGTGGTTGGGGTTCAGAGGGATTTCCTGAACCTTCACCCTCTTCTGCTTGAAGTGCCAGCATACATGGAAACAAAGGTGTGTGTTCCCTAGAAAAACCTCTTTTCATATTGCTAAAAAGTTTTGGAGTTAAAGTAGGAGCAATATATGTTCTGTTGTGAGGTTGAAGAAATCTTTTATTTTTTCCTAAAAACTTATATTTGCTATCTAAGTTTTTCACCATACCATCAAAAATCAATTTAGAAAATTTAAAGGTTCTGTTTGTGGCCAAACAAACAAGAGCAGTTGCTATATTACTACTAAATTGTTCCCAAGAAGTTTTCTTAGGACTAAGACAGTGTAGGATGATATGGATCAAAAATCTCCACTGAGGGGAAAATTTACCTTTTTGAAAAGTTAGTTTATCATCAGTTAAAACATATCCCATCAGTGTGAGTTGATCAAAAATTTCAGTATTTGGCAAAACAATAATACCATATGCATCTGCTAATTGGAGATGCCTCCTAACAGATGCCTCAGTAATAGTGAATTCTTTGCCATCAACTATGGCATTTATCTCTTGTTCTCCATTATCAACTATTCTGACAGTAGTAGTCTGCTAGAACTTTTCGATTAGAGAAACATAGATAGTAGGATTCTTAGTAAGGGCATACCTGATATGACTACCATTGAGAAAATCTACTATCTCTTGGAATCCTTCACTCCTAGTTGGTTTCTTTAGATAAGCAACCATGTTGTGTTTGTCGCAGAATTCCAAATTTGCCATAAGTGATTAAGTTATGATAAGTATTCTGGGTTTATGATCGTTGATGAGAATATGAGAGTTTGACAAAGTTAATTGACATTTTATAGAAAGTGCTTGAGGTTTTGATATGACCGACTGAATAATATTGAATTTTTATCTTGAAGAAAGATTATAAGTAAAAGAAAGATAAAGAATTATCCAAATTATAGACCTCTATAAGCAAAATTGTTGGCGGAAATATCTCAACGGCTATTAATTTATTAAGAAAGTTCTGTTATACCCGAAACAGTATTAACAGTAACACAGCAGTACTGATATTAGCCTAGCAGTATTAACTTTTTGCCTAGCAGTACTAATGTTAGTCTAACAGTTTTAACTTTTTTTCCAATAACTATACAACAACATGCCTCTATTCATCACAAGCACACTAGAAACAACTAGATAGACATGTGAGAATTCATGAGGATCCATATTTATGCATAGCCCATGAATAAAGGTTAAGAACTGTTAACAAAACCAAAATACCAGTTATAACCAATTTCTTCAAAATTAACCTCAAGACTTCCAGCTGTCTCATCTCACCAAATCCAACCATACTGCTTTGCCTATCCTGCAAGTGTTAGTCCAAGAAAACACAATCTAAAATATTTGTTTCTTGACAGTAATAATTGTTGACTAACAGTATTAACACTACCAGTGTTAAGTATAGCTAACAGTACTAGTTATACCTAGCAGTACTAATTTTAGAGATACCATTATTAACCTTAATTTCATCTAAAAATCATCTCCAATCCATTGCAATCATCCTCCCCTCAATTAAAGCAACTATAGGTTGAGCATTCCAATGCTAGCAATCAGGAAGTTAAACCTGCTAACATCAAATGCCTTTGTAAGGACATCTGCTACATTGTGATCTGTGTGTATCTTGATCACCTAAATCAACTTTTTCTCATGAGAGTCTCTAATGAAATGGTGCCTAATCTCTATGTGCTTGGTTATAGAGTGAAACACTGGATTATTCACAATACAAATGGTGCTTTCATTATCAATGTAAATCTTGGTGTTCATGAAGTTGAACCCATAATCAAGCATTTGATTTTGGATCCATAACACCTGTCCATAGCAATTAGCAGCAGCAACATACTCTGCTTCAGTAGTAGAGTTTGCAACTATAGTCTGCTTTTTACATTGACAAGAAATCAATCTTTTGCTAAGAAATTAACAACCCCTGTTGTGGATTTCCTGTCAAAGCTAGCTCCAGCATAATCACTATTAGAAAAAGCTTCCAAGTCAAATGGTGAATCCTTAAGATACCAAAGGCCCAATTTAGGTTGACCTTTTAAGTATCTAAAGATCCTCTTTACTGCATGAAGGTGTGAAACTTTAGGAGTAACTTGAAACCTTGCACAAGCACAAACAGCAAATGTTATGTCAAGCCTAGATATTGTTAAGTACATCAATGATCCAATTATTGATCTGTATAAGTGAACATCCACATTGTCAGCTTCTTCATCCTTGACCAATGCCTTGTTAGGCTCCATAGGAGTGCTTGTTGTCTTCACAGTAACAAAATCAAACTTTTTTAGAATATCAGCCACATACTTGTCTTGGCTTATGAAGATTCCATCCTCCTTCTGTTATACTTGCAATCCTAAGAAGAAAGTGAGCTCCCTTATAGAACTCATCTGGAATCACTTGTGCATCATCTGCTCAAATTCAACACACAAAGACTTCTTTGCAGACCCAAAGATGATATCATCAACATACACCTATACTAATAGGATATCACCTTTGTCCTTCTTGATGAACAAAGTTTTATCTATAGTACCTCTTCTAAATCCATTTTCTAATAAGTAGGTAGACAAGGTCTCATACTAGGCTCTAGGAGCTTGATGTAGACCATATAAAGCTTTTTCTACCTTATAAACTTTATTAGGGAACTGTAGATCTTCAAAACCAGGAGGTTGGCACACATACACCTCCTCTTCAATAGTATCATATAAAAAGGCACTCTTCACATCCATCTGGTACACAATAAACCCCATAAATGATGCATAGGCCAAAAATAACCTGATTGCTTCTATCCTAGCAACACCTCATCATAAATCAAATTTCCTTTTTCTGGTATAACCTTGTGACAACCAGTCTTGCTTTGTTTCTAACTACAATTCGTCTCTCATCTTTCTTGTTTCTATACACCCACTTAGTTCCAATAGCCCTCTTGCCTTTTGGAAGATCCACCAGAGTCCAAACCTTTTAAAGTTTATATTGCAGAAGCTCCTCTTGCATTGCTTCTATCCAGCTTAGATCTGTCAAAGCTTGAATCACCTTCTTGTGTTCTATTTGTAAGAGAAAACATGTAAATAGGCAATTTTGATAATTTTGTGATTTATTCTCCTCTGCTTTTTGATGTAACTGACCATAGCATGTTCTTTAGAAATCTTAGTCATCCTCTTTGTTTAAGTAGATGAATTTATGTCTCCAATGATCTGGTCTATAGGATGATCCTTGTGAATTCTGGTTGTGGGAATAGGACCGACATTCATGGTGGTTTCTAAGTTGTTACGGTCAACCTCTGCACCCAATTCTCTATCATCATATGCATCATCAAATATGCCAGTGTTTTCCAAACATTGCATACTTTAATCATTAGGAATAGGACTAGCAGTATTAATATTTGGACTACAAGTATTAATATTTTCACTGGCAGCATTAATACTTGGCCTAGCGGTACTAATAGATGGACTAGCAATACTATCTTTGTTAGTGCTGTTAGCATAACCTTCTTTCTGTTGATCAAGCAAATTATCCAATTCAGCTCTGAAATCTTGCACATGCTGGTCATCTTCTTTATTTGAAGCTCCTCCTTCCTTTTCTTGACTATTTCTTTGACTTACATCATCATTTCCTTTATCTGGTATCTCATCAGCATCCTTATCATCTGTGCTCTGAGTACTTGAAGAGAGTGGAGGATTAGAAAGCATGAGTGGTAGCAGTATGTATTCATCATTGGATGCTTTTTCCTGTCTAGCTTGCCCTACATTAACATTTGTCTCTATACCTACATCACCATTAGTTTGATTTCCTGCAGTAACTGGCTCATAATTTATAGATTTTGTCAGTGAATCAATATCAAAGAGCTATTCTAGATCACTCCATGCAATATTTGGTTTGTTTTCAAGAAAGTTTATGTGTAGGTTCTCCTCTACCTTCCTAGTTCTAGTGTTAAATACCCTAAAAGCCTTGCTATTTATAGAGTATCTAACCAAGAACCCCTCATCAGCCTTCCTATCAAATTTGCCTAGGGGATCTAAGGTATTAAGAATAGTCATATGACACCCAAAAGGTCTCATAAAGCTTATACTAGGTGGTCTACCAAGTAATAGTTCATAAGGTGTCTTGTTGTGAGGCTTGGTCACTAGAACCCTACTCTGAACATAACAAACAGTATTAACTGCTTCAGCCCAAAATGTAGTAGGTAATAATGAATCTGCTAGCACAGTCCTAGCTGCCTCTATTAGTGTCCTATTCTTTCTTTCAGTAACTCTATTTTGTTGTGGAGTTCTGGCAACACTAAACTCCCTCTTAATCCCTTTCATCCAACAAAACTGATTCATGTCATTATTCTTAAACTCAGTTCTATTGTCACATCTAATGATTTTAACCTTATGATTCATTTGATTTTCTATGCGAGTTATAAAAGTTTTAAGGATCCCATTAGTCTCATTCTTAGTGGCCAAAAAGAAAACCCAACTAAATCTACTATAGTCATTAGTGACAATAAGGCAATATATCTTGTAATTGATACTCTTTACAAATGTTAGCCCAAATAAGTCCATATGCAACATTTGTAAGGGATGGCTGATAGAGCTTACAAGCTCGGTCTTACAAGAGGCTTTGTGTTGCTTTCCCTTCTGACAAGCAACACAAGAATGGTCATTTTCAAAAAGCTTTGAAGGCAAACCTCTACAATTTGAAGACTCATTTTTGCTCAACATAGGCTCCATCATCTCTATAGACTTACATTCGAACCCTTAATCATGGGCCTTCTATCCCATTAACGCCCATAATAAGCAAATAAGCTCGCAATAAGCTGGGACAGCTTATTGGTGATCTTATGAGTACTCAAGGGGCTTATTGAACCTTAATGTGCTCAATGGACCCGAATGGACCCAACGCAACACTCTAAAACCCTTACCGGGCCCAAGACCGGCCCAACAGAAATACTTATTAGCTTATTAGCTTAATTGGAATAAGCTGAAATAAAAAACAAGACTTATACGGGCTTAATACCAGTAAGATATGAATCCAGGTAAAAGCCTAGAAACACTCAAAGGTGTACGGACCAAGCTTTTGGGCTTTAACCGGGCCCAATATGCTCGAAATGAAGCCATAATACAGCTCCCCGAGCTTAGTTAAAGCTTACCAGGACCCTCAATGACTTATTATAGACTTTTGACTTATTAAAACTATAACGGATCATTAAATGCATCAACATGCGACCATACCGGGCCCAATAATGCCCGTTAAGGGGCCAAAAATAACTCGATAAGGCTTATTTTTAAGCCGATGCAAACTTTTTATAACTTAAATGAGCTTAACAAAGAGAAATGACACTTGTTGAAGTTTATATGTGAGGCTAATAAGAAATATTCCGCAATCAAAGGAACAAAAAAAGAAATACCGAAACATAAGGGGTTAGCTTTGTCATTTTCGAATTTCAATAACCCCAATCAGGGACTGTGTCTTTTATGTTTTTATATTTTTTTTTATTCTTGCAACAATCCCATTGAATACTTAGATCTAAGTGTAATTATAAGTACCTTAAACCAGTACCGTTTGGTAAACTACGGGTACAAATTCTGTCGTTTTCCTATTTTCCGAAACAAAAAGTTTAAAATAAAAAAGTGATAATTATAAACTAGGTGACCAAATTGGTAATAACTAGTACTTAAGGTAAAATAGATAGAGAGCAAAAGTAAATGAATAAAACACTACGAGACGTTTGAACTGATTAAGATATTCGGACATTAGAACGGGTTTAATAACAATTAATAAATAGTATATTTATTAATGATTATTCACGTTTCTCAGAAAGAACCATCGGAATAATAAATACAATAATCTTGGTGGCGTCACCACACAAGTGATAACGGTATATATGAAAACTAAAAATTAGGATTTATTTATACTTGAAAGCAATAGGTCGATAGCGGTTAGAATAGTGAGCGAGCGCTCTAGCTGGACATCTACTGGCGCGAGTAACAGCGCTCTCAACGAATCTAGTTGCACGAGAGACGTCTTTTATAATTAAGGTGTCACTAACTCCTCATGGGCGAGCTTTACTCTTTTGATTTTTAATCGAACACATTTAGGAAGGCCATTTGCTAACCGGACTAAGGTGAAGTTCATAGCACCATGTTTTTCTTAGCAATTATTTAAATTATTTTACTCATCCTTGGGGTGAGAACATGCTTTGTTTTACAATTGGACGCAAGTGTACATTTATACCATGATACTGTTTGCCTAAGTTACCATAACCCATTTATGTCCATTGATCATGAACTGTTAATAAGCATAGATTTGATTATGAATTACATTGTGTGGGCGCGAATGTTATGATTATGATTCTATTAGGATTGACAATCCCCAGTTTCGGGTGACACATCATAGGGAACGAACGCTACCATGTCGAATCTGGGAATTGCGGGGTTAGCACATCATTCCACGGACACCTGTTGCAAATTAATATTTATTCATAAATGTCGAGCTTCGGAGTCATGACTTCGGAAACGTATTACTTTATTATGATGTTTGCATTTGTTTGCTTATCATACACTTGGAAATCTTGCGGTCCCACAACGATTTTACTTAAACCTATAAATCACCAACTTTAGTTTGACGTCTTAAGCAGTATTGTTAGGACTATAAGGACGTGTGCGATGATACAATTGGGAGTCAATAACTGAAGAGTCAACACTTAAGAATTGGGAACTAATTACATTTTGGGGACAATTGTTCTAAAACCGAAATCTTTAAATTGAAATTTCTGAACAATTTGAAGCCCAAGGCTTTATTAACAACAGTATTGATTAATACCAATGTAGTCTTTTTCAAACGACACGTTAGTAGTCTTTTCTCAGATCTTGTGCAATTTACCCAATAAAGAAACGCCTTTGATATTCAATATTTCCGCTCAAACACAATATTAGAGGGTGTGTATCCAGAATGGTAACAGAGCCAAGGTTATAGAGAACCATGTCACAGTTTTTGTCAAGATAAATAACCATTTTATCAAAACAGATTATCACAACTGGGTTTGCGGAGGGACATACATGCATTACATGTTTACTACTGAGCGCACAAATTTTTTAAATGACATGCATGGTTAAGCATTAGTAGGTACTAAAAGCTTACCCAAATTGATATACGTGAATATAAAAGAATTACGTATATTACGTATAAGGCATTTAATATTAAAGCCTTACAACATATCATATCGATCTTCTTAAAGAAATACTTTTAATATAAGTTATTTAACTTTTGCAGAAAACCATGTTTCAGCGACGTCTGATTGTTACCTACACTTCGCTACACCGTGACTCTAGCCCGGCAGAGCTTTCTGTAGAGCCGATGAGGAGAGAGTAATCGGAGGGAGTGAATTCCACGGTCATCGTACTATTATACACGAATCCTCGGTTATACTACAGCCAGTACCCCACCATCACCAGATTACATACTAGGTCCAAAGATCCACATATACTCACCAGTTCTCAGGATGAGGATGAGCTTAGCTATTATCATACAGGCACATGACCCTGACTACGTGCCAGAGCCTATATACCCTGAGTATATACCCTTGGAGGATGACCATGAGTTTCCGGCTGAGGAACAGCCATTACCTCCTATTGATTCACCTACTACTGAGTCACCCGGATATGTTACTGAGTCGGATCCCGAGGAGGATCCAGAGGAGTACGAGGATGATGAGACAGAGGATGGTCCGGTTGACTATCCTATGGACGGAGGAGATGATGGAGATGATGATGACGGCGATTCATTTAGGGATGACGCCAGGGATGAGGAGGACGAGGAGGAGGAGGAGCACTTAGCTCCGGCTGACTCTACTACCGTCATACCTACTGATGAGCCTGTTTTCCCACCTGAGGGAACAGAGCCTATTATACCACCACCCTCCACTGACATTACTATTGGGGCTAGGATTACCGTCCGACCCCAGACTTCCATATCCCTTCCACCAGAGGCAGAGGTTGAGAGACTTCTGGCTATGACTACCGCATCACCATCACCACATATCTCACTATCACCACCCTCTGCAGGGGAGCGCCTTGCTAGGTGCACAGCCCCACCTACACATTCACCCCCTTTACCACCATCTCTACCCATACCATCACCTGTCGACCGTAGGGATGATATTCCCGAGTCTGAGCAGCCTCCCCGCAAGAGGCTGTATTTGTCCACTATAGGCTCCAGATATGAGATCGAAGAGAGCTCCACTGCTAGACCTGCCAGAGGTCAAGGGGTAGATTATGGGTTTGTCAGCACGGTAGATGCTGAAAAGAGGCAACAGGGGATTAGAGATGTCGGGTACAGGATTAGGGATGCTTGGGTAGATCCGGCAGAGGTAGTTCCAGAGATAGCACCTATGACTGTGGGAGAGGTCAACACTAGGGTCGTAGGACTTGCTGGCCTCCATGAGCGGGATACACAGGACTTGTATGCCTTGCTAGAGGACGCATAGGATAGTAGGTCTCGTATATCACAGCGAGTCGAGATGAACTCGTAGCGGGTCGACTTACTTATGGGGGATAGGATGACTCTCCAGGAGACAGTATGGATGGTGGAGGAGGAGGCCTATGCTTCCTGAGAGGCTTGGGCACATTCGATAGGATTGAGTCAGGCGACTCATCAGGAGCTTCAGACCCATCGTGATCATGTGTATGCACATGAGACTTATCTCCAGGCACACCAGACACAGCTACAGCTACAGAGTACTCTCATTCAGACACAGGATGAGGTACACGAGACTCGCTTTCAGATGCAGCAGACTGAGTTAGCAGCATATAAGCCCTTAAATCCCAACAAGTTAATATGTGAAATCCAACATGCGATTTATTAAATAGCACGAGATTTTAAAACAACAAATCACAAGTATTTTACAATCACGTGTCATTTTTTGGTGGAAATTTTAACACTAAAAAGTCGTCAAAAGTATATGAAATCGATTTTTTTTTAGTTTACTCCTAAAAAAAAATCACATGTGATTTGTACACAATCACATGTGATTATGTAGCACAATCACAATTGTGATTTCATAAAATCAATGTGATTTGTAAAATCACATGTGATTTATGAAACAAATACACATGTGATATTTTTAGACGAAACTAAAAAAAAATCTTTTCATATACCTTTTGACGACTTTTTAAGTGTTAAATTTCCGCAAAAAAAATTACAACGTGATTTGTAAAATCACGTTGTGATTTGTAGTTTTTAAAATCCACGTGCTATTTTAATATATCGCATGTGATTTTCACAAATCACTTGTTGGGAATTAGGCTTATATAACTTTGTACAGCTGGTTTATCAACTTAGTACTTAGCCGATGAGGAAAACGTAGTACTGCCATGAGAAGACTTACACTGTCAAGCTATTGTACTCCCAGTACAAATTGTTAGTACTTGCCAATTTATTAGTACTGTTAGTTACTACTGTTTGATAGATAGTAGTACTGCTAAAAGTGATATGCATAGTTAAATTAGGAATAGAAATATGCATGATCACTTGACGAGTTTTTTGTAATCCCAGTAAGGGTTTCTTTTGTGTATAAAAGGAATCTAAGTGCAAAGATCTAGATATCAGTTTTCATATCTAGTATTCAAGTTCCATATCAATCAAAGTTAGTATTCATAGCGTATATTTGTAAAATCAAAGATAGTATATCAATAAATTGAAAAGTTTAGTAAAGATCATGTTTTACTGTTTCATTGTTCCATTTTAGTATTGCAAACTTGATTCCGCATAGTTTTGTGATATTCTAATCTTAGTTTCTACTATATTGCTTGGATCTATCAATATAAACTAAGCTTTAACAAGCTAAGTAATGGGGATCTGTCAAGAAGGGATCAACAAGTGGTAACAAGAAGCATATTGAGAAACTCTGAATAATAAAACACTATATCTACACAAGATCTCAGTAATCAAAAGAAGAAATGAATCACAGACAGAAAACACCCAAACATTGTCTGCACTAAAACTTCCTAAACCAAAACATGGACTATGATCTATGGAGCATGGAGAATGAGCAAAATTCTTACTCATCACTGATTATGCTCTTTGGGAGGTTATTATGAATGGTGATGCACCTGCTATTGCATCAGCTAGTACTGAAGGTCCTATTCCTCCTAAAACTGCTGAACAAAAGCTAGCAAGAAAGAATGAATTGAAAGCAAAAAGCACTCTGTTGTTGGCCATTCTTGATGAGCACCTATTGAAGTTTCATGGAATCAAGGATGCAAAGACCTTATGGGAAGCAATCAAGGCCAGGTTTGGAGGCAATAAAGAATCAAAGAAAATGCAGAAAACCATTCTGAAGCAGCAATATGAGAAATTTATACTGCATCAAATCTGAAGGACTACGATAAAACTATGATAGGTTTCAGAAACTCACAGCCATTTGTAAATACAAGTTGAAGCTATCCTCCTAGGAAAGATGCAAAACTTAAGTTTGCAAGAAAGTTTACCATCATGCCCTTGGAACATATATGCCTTGATCATGCGTAACAAAGCTGATCTAGATGAGTTGAGCATGGACGATTTATACAATAACTTGAAGGTGTATAAAGCTGTGATTAAAAGCCAATCAAGCTCAAGCTCAAACTCTCAGAATGTGGCTTTTGTATCTTAAGATGATACTAGCAGTACTAATGAAGCAGTTAATACTACTCATGATGTTCCAGTGCTGCTAGTCAAAGGGACAAGCTTCATTCCTCAACCTATGCTGAAGATGTCATTTTTTTCCTTCTTGTCAATCAATCTAATATCTACAGTTGGACAAGAAGATTCTATAGCAGGATTGAACTGATGATCTTGAAGATATGGATCCAAATGGCAGGTGGCCATGGCTTACCATAGTGAAGATATTCTAAAAAAGACATGAAGGATCTGAATTTCAATGGCAAAGAAGCTGTTGGCTTTGATAAGACAAAGGTTGAATGTTACAACTGCCACATAAGAGGTTACTTTTCTAGAGAATGCAGGGTACCAAGAATCAGGGAATAGAAACGGAGATTGCTCCAGAGAATGATTATACAGTAGAGACTCCTGCAAATGGCATTGGTTGATCACGATGGATTATGTAGTTATGATTGGAGCTATCAAGCTTAAGACGGACCCACAACTTTGCATCTAATGGCCCATTTGTCTTCATGTTCATCAGTTCATCAAGCTCCAAAAACTGAGGTACAAAATTGCTCTAAAAAATGTTTAGAATCTTATCAATCTCTTCAAAAACAGTTTGATCAACAACGTGAAGTTCTAAGCAATGCTAATCTAGAAATAATAGCTTATCAATTAGGCTTAGATTCATTAGAAGCTAGAATTGTTATTCATCAAAATAAATGAATCCTTTATTAGGAAGAACATTCATTTGAAATATGATGTTAGGAAGGAAGATAATTCTATAATAAGAGCTTAAAAATCATAGAAGAGGCTTTAAGAGAAAAGATGATTTAAAACTAAAATTAAAAAAGTTTGAAACATCATCTATGAAGCTAACTAAACTAATAAACAGTCAAATAAGTGTTAATAACAAGTCCGGTGTTGGTTTTGACAGTCAAATGAATGAAAATAAATTGCATGATTGTCATCTGAATAAAAGTGAAGTGTTTGAAAGTGCATTTGATAGTATGGAATGAGAATGAGATGAAAATTAATCAGAAAATGATAGGTTTTAATAAGGTTGATGTATATCATGGTAGTTCCACCCCTACACTGGAACGACAAGCCCTCAAGACTGACTTATCCTTTGCGGATTAGATGATTTTGTCTATAATACTAAATTGAGTGAAACTATCTCTAGTGTGTCCTAGAATAGAATCAACTACATCTAAGTCTAGTAAAGGATAAGTTTGGAACAACCTAAAGATGATAGGCCCTAGTGCTCCTAATCATTGAAGAGTAAAAAAGTAACTATTAAGTGATGATGATTGTGGGTTATACCTTCCTTTGAACAGAATAAACCTAGATAAGCTAAAATCAATTATGTTAAATAAATGTAAAATACTAGGAAAATCGTCTATTTGAACAACACACATATAGGCAAGCTGAAAACCTTAGGAAAAGTCAAGCCTAGGGGATTTGTATGTGGAAGTCCTTAACCATTTAATCAAGGACTGTAACTTTTATGAAAAAAAAAAAAATAAAATGGTTTGGAAAATCTATGTTGAATAGTATGGGAAGGGTTAGACAAAGGGAATTTTGACCAGTATGAAAACAATGCCACAGAGGGTGAATCACCAAAACAAAATTTGACTCACCCACCATCCTAAAAGAAATATTGTTCCAACAACAGTTACAACAAAGTCTGGACTAGTCCATTTAAATGCTGCAAACAAAGCTCTCCAAGAGTAGCAGCATCAATTAGTACTGCCAGGCATGTTAATACTGCTGCACTTAAACAAAAAGTAAATGCTGCATCGCCCACAAAATATTCTTATTTTAAAGCACATTCACCATTGAGAAGGCCTTTTGACCAAAAATCGGCAGCTAAAGCCAATAATTTTAATAAAAAGGTTTATACTGCTAAGGTTAATAATGTAACTACTGCTGGGCCAGAAGTAGTAGTTAGTACTGCTGAGGGAAAAAGGGAAAATGCTGTTAAGTCCTCAGCATGCTGGATTTGGAGACCAACAGGAAAAGTAATTGACCATATCTCCAAAGTCCAGTGAGGATCATACATGCTTAAAGATGTGACAATGTTTAACCTCAGGCAAGACTCAAATCGGTGATGGCTTGGTCCCCAAGATAAACTAAATCTCTTAATTGAGTGCAGGGGAAATCCACAAATATGCTTTACAGGATCAGGGATTTTGATAGTGGATGCACTAAGGCAAATGACTGGAACAATCCTACCTTACAGATTATCAAGACATTGATGGTGGATTTGTTGCATTTGCAGGAAGTCCTAAAAGAGGTAAAATTACTAGAAAAGGTAAAATTAGGACTGGGAAATTAGACTTTGAAGATGTATACTTTGTAAAGGAACTTAAGTTTAATCTTTTCTCTTTCTCACAAATGTTGAACAATAAAAACCAGTGTTCTTTCACTGAGACCTGAATGTCATTGGTTCTATCTCTTGAGCATTAAGCTACTTGATGAAAGTCAAGTCTTGCTTAAAGTTCCAGAGAAGTAACAACATGTATAGTCTTTGATCTAAAGAATGTTGTTTCCTTCAGGAGATTGACTATGTTTAAATTACAAAGGCTACAATAGATAAGTCTAATTTATGGCATAGGAGGCTTGGTCATATAAACTTTAAAACTATGAAAAACTTGTGAGGAGAAACCTTGTTAGAGGCTTACCTTCAAAGCTTTTTGAAAATTACCATTCTTGTTTGCTTGTTCAAAAGGGAAAGCAACACAAAAGCCTCTAGTTTAAGACCAAGTATGTAAGCTCTACGAGCCACCCCCTTATCAAATGTTTGCATAGTGAACGATATTTTGGGCCAACATTTGTAAGTGATTACAATCACAAAATTATATGCCCTTAGTCACTGATGACTATAGTGATGTTTTAGTTGGGGTTTTTCTTTTGGCCACTAAGGATGAGACTAGTGGAATCCTTAAAACTTTTATAACTAGCATAGAAAACTAAATAAATCATAAGGTTAAAATCATCAGATATTACAATGGAACTGAGTTTAAAAATAATAACATGAATCAGTTTTGTAGGATGAAAGGGATTAAGAGAAAGTTTATGTGTGTGCCAGAATTCCATAACAAAATAGATTGCTTGAAAGAAAAGAATAGGAACACTAAATAGCGGCAGCTAGGACTATGCTAGCAGTTCATTAATACCTACTACATTTTTGGGCTGAAGTACTACTTTGTTATTTCAGAATAGGGTTCTAGGACCAAGCCTCACAACAAGGACACCTTATGAACATTAACTTGGTAGATCCACCTAGTATAATCATAATGAGAACCCTTTTGGTGTACCTGTGACTATTTCTTTAAAACCCTATATCCCCTAGTCAAATTTGATGGAAGGCTGATGAGGTTCTTGTGTTTGATACTCCTATAAATAGCAAGGCTTTTAGGGTATTTAACACTAGAACTAGGAAGGTAGAGGAGAATCTGCATATAAACTTCCTTGAAAACAAACCCAATGTTGCAGGGAGTGGTCCAGAATGGCTCTTTGATATTGATTCACTGACAAAATCTATGAAAATTACTGTAGAAAATCAAACTAATGGTGATGCAAGTATAAAGTCAAAAGTTAATGCAGGGCAAGCTGGACAGGAGAAAGCATCTGATCATGAATACATACTGCTACCACTCATGCTTTCTAATTCTCCACTCTCTTTAAGTTCTTAGAGCACAGATAATAAGGATGCTGATGAGGTACCAGGAAAAGGAGATAATGATTTAAATGAAAGAAATGGTCAAGAAAAGGAATAAGGAGCTTCAAATAAAGAAGATGACCAGCATGTGCAAGATTTTAGAGCTGAATTAGATAATTTGGCTGTTTTCAAAAAAGAATGTTATGCTAACAACGACAAAAAGAGTTACAACTGTTAAATCCATCTTTTTGTGCTGCAAGACAAGGTTTTGATAATGCTGATGATCAAGAAAGGATTGATAGCAGTACTCAAGAGTTAATACTGAGCTAGGCCAATATTCATACGGCAGTAAAATATTAATACTTTGTAGCTCAAAAAATAAGTAATGCAAGTCCTACTCCTAAAGATCCAAGTAGCATCTTTAAAGCCAACTGGCATATTTGATGATGCATATGATGATAGAGAAGAAGTGGGTGCAGAAGCTGACCTCAACAACTTGGAAACAACCATGAATGTCAGTTCTATTCCCACAACAAGAATTCACAAAGATCATCCAATTGAGCAAATAATTAGAGATTTGCATTCAGCTCCACTAACAAGAAGGATGTCATAACAAAATCTTAAAGAACTTGGTTTGGTGAGCTACATCAAAAAGTAGAGGAGAACAAATCACAAAGATTATCAAAACTGCTTATTTGCCTGTTTTCTCTCACAAATAGAACCCAAAAAGGTGATACAAGCCTTGACAGATCCAAGCTGGATAGAAGCAATGCAAGAGGAGCTTCTGCAATTTAAACTTCAAAAGGTTTGGACTCTGGTGGATCTTCCAAAAGGCAAGAGGGCTATTGGAACTAAGTGGGTATATAGAAACAAGAAAGATGAGAGAGGAATTGTAGTTAGAAACAAAGGCAAACGGTTTGCACAAGTTAAACCCAGAAGAAGGAATTAAAAATGAAGAGGGTTTGTTTGCTCCTGTTGCTAGGATTGAAGCAATCAGGTTATTTTTGGCCTATGCATCATTTATGGGACTTATTGTGTACCAGATGGATGTGAAGAGTGCCTTTGTTATTAAGGTACTATTGTAAGATGAGGTTGTATGTGTGACAACTCCTTGTTATTGAAGATCCACAGTTTCCCTGATAAGGTTTATAATGGTAATAAAAACTTTTACACGGTCTACAACAAGCCCAAGATCCTGGAATGAACCGTTGTCTACCTCATATTAGAAACTGGATACCAGAAGAGGCACTATAGATAAAACTATTTGTTCATCAAAAATGACATAGGTGATAATCCTGTAAGTACAGTGTATGTTGATGATATCATCTTTGGGTCTACAAAGAAAAGGCTTTAGTGTGTTGAATTACAGCAGATGATGCACAAGAGCTTCCAATGATTCTATGGGAGCTCACTTTCTTTCTAGGATTGCAAGTACCAACAGAATGGAAGGATGAATCTTCATAGCAAGACAAGTAATTGTGGCTGATAATAAAGAAGTTTTATATTACCACTATAAAGGCAAGCAATCACTCCATAGCGACTACAAGGCATTAAACAAGGATGAAGAAGCTAGGAATGTGGATGTTCACTTTATAGTAGATCATGATTGGATCATTTGGTACTTAATAGGCTTCAAGTAGCCTGACATAATGTTTGCTGTTTGTGCTTGTGCAAGGTTCCAAGTTACTCCTAAAGTCTCACATCTTCATGCTGTGAAGAGAATCTTTAGATACTTAAAAGGTCAACCTAAATTGGGCCTTTGGTATCCTATGGATTCACCATTTGACTTGGAAGCTTTTTCTGATAGTGATTATGCTGGAGCTAGCCTTGACAGGAAATCCACAACAGGAGGTTGTCAATTTCTTGGCAAAAGGTTGATTTCATGGCAATGTAAAAAGCAGACTATAGTTGCAAACTCTACTACTGAAGCAGAGTATGTTGCTGCTGCTAATTGCTGTGGGCAGGTGTTATGGATCCAAAATCAAATGCTTGATTATGGGTTCAACTTCATGAACACCAAGATTCACATTGATAATGAAAGCACCATTTTTATTATGAAGAATCAGTGTTTCATTCTAAAACCAAGCACATTGAAATAAGGCACCATTTCATCAGAGATTCTTATGAGAAGAAGTTGATTCAAGTGATCAAGATTCACACAGACCATAATGTTGCAGATCTTCACAAAGGCTTTTGATGTTAGCAGGTTTAACTTTCTGATTGCTAGCATGTGATTACTAATCTCTGAAGTATTGTTTGAGGGAGGTTAATTAAAGATTGATGAAAGGGATGTATCATTAAGCAGAAGTGGTGAAGGTTCAGGAAATCCCAACTAAACCCAACACACATCCACAACAGTATCGCTATCTAATCTTGACCAATCACTGTTCTAATCACAATCTTAACCAAAAAGAACTCAAATACCTAGAAAGCCAAAAGGACCACCTGAGATATCTCAGTCTAGTTGGGACCTATTTACCTTGTTGCAGATGAGACTGACTATAAAAGTGGGAGACAGAATGAAAGGGCTGCCACTACTTGCTTTCAAGCTTAGAAGCAGAAAGCAGGACCAGTGTAACATAAATAGGACCCAAACCATAGGCAACACATAATGAATCCTTTTCCTCAGGGAACTGATTCAGGTAGTGGTCCCAATTGCCAGAACCATATTGGGGGGGGGGGGATGTAAAAGCTTAAACCATGGTTTGAGGCTGCATCTAAACATGGTCCAATGATCCACCTCTCTCAAGAGTTAACACACTTGAAGTGGGGAGGACCGCATGAAACTAATGGAATTGATGGAACATTGTACAAAACTGTCTGAATTGGTGAGAAAAAAGAAATAAGAGATTTAGTGAGCTGAAAAACAGAAAGAGAATTGTGTGATAAAAACAGAAAGAGTGAATTGGTAAGAAAAAGAAATGAGGGATTTAGTGAGCTGAAAAACAGAAAGAGAGATTGTGAGAATCTAAATTTATAATGACAATGCTTGTTGGAACAGAATTGGAGTTGATACTGCTAGGTATCACTTAAACAAAAACTTTTTGCCCCCCAGTATTAATTAGCACTGCCAGGAATATCTTAATACTTGTTGGGTAAAAGGGTTTTTTTTTTTTTTTTTTTTTAATACGACTAGACTTAAAGTTAGTACTGTTAGGCTAAAATTAGTACTGGTGGGTGACCGTTAGTACTGTTTGATGCATAACCGAATTTTCTTAATTAAATATAGCCGTTGTGAAATTTCCACCAACAACTTCGTCTATAGGTTTGACTAATTTGGAAAATTCATGATCTTTCTATAAAATCTTAAGCTTTCTTCAAGATAATAACAAATTTCATTCAGTCGGTCAAATCAAAACCCTAAGTGCTCTCTATATAATCTCAATTAACTTTGCCAAGCTCACATACTCTCATATACAAACATATCCCAGAACCCTAATCTAACTTCTCTTCATCAAATGGCGAATTTGGATTTCTGCGACAAGCACAACATGGTTGCCTACTTACAGAAGTCAGAAGGAAGTGAAGGATTTCATCAGATAATTGATTTTCTCACTACAAGTCACATTAGGTATGCCCTCACTGAAAGTCCAACTATCTATGTCTCTCTTATAGAACATTTTTGGCAAACGCCCCCTTTTTTATTCTTTGCAAGCACCACTTGAGAATAAGACATGGAAATACTAGCTACAAGTAGAATGGGAAAGTCAAGGTTGTTTCTGAGGCATCTATTAGAAGACATCTCAAGTTAGAAGATTCTTATGGTATTAATACTTTGCCTACTTCAGAAATTTTTGAGCAACTTGCTCTAATGGGGTATGTGTCCAATTCTGATAACTTAACTTTTCAAAAGGGACACTTTTCCCCTCAGTGGAAATTTTTGATTCATACCATCCTTCACTGCTTAAGTTCTAAGAAAACTGCTTGGGAACAATTTAGTAGCAATATAGCAACTGCTATCATTTGCTTGGCCACAAACAGAACCTTTAATTTTTCCAAATTGATTTTTGATGCCATGGTGAAAAACTTGGATAGTAAGACAAAATTTTTGATGTATCCAAGATTTATACAAATCTTTTTGAACAAGCACAAGAGATTGCTTCTACCTCATAAAAGACTTTATATTGCTCCTAGACTGGCTGGATTCACACCGTAAATATATATAATATATAACAAAATATAAAAATATATCTAAGTGTAAAACCAACAATTCAATGAAAACCGAGAAGTAGTAATAGAGCTTCCCGTCCGTTTATCCCCGAACGAGGCTGGAATGGTAAATCGATATGATCGAAGATTTGAGTTTGACGAAGGAATGGAGTTTGGGAAGTTAAAAAGTCAAATTAAACAAAAACAACTAAAACGATTTAATAAAACCCTAAAATTATGAAATTAAACAAGAAAACGAAAGCCCGAATTCCCGAACAAAAGGGGAAAAACCTAAAAGTCGTTAAAAATAAGCCTACGAAGAAATTTTCGCTTTTTAACTACGACTATGACCAAATAACGAAGAATGAAAAAGACTAGACCGAAAACGGAGTTCGTTTGACCCAAAAACGAGTCAAAACAAAATCCCGCACCCGGACCCGTTCTTTAAAAGATGACAAATTGTAAAAATGACCCTACGAAAAATTTTATATTTTTCCTACAAACTAGATGACAAATAAAATTTTCTAAAAAAGCGAAAATATTTTTTTGATAATTTTTGTATTTATTATGAATTAAATAAACTTTTATCTAAATTAAATTATAAAAAATATTAAACTTTATCTAAAAATTCTGAAAAATTTACAAAAAATACTAGACTTTATAAGAATCCTACGAAAAATAAGAATCACAAATAAGCTCGACAAATAAGCCCGAAAATAAGCTTAAACAGCTTATTAGCTGTTTTGGGACAAAATGTACATAAGTACAATTGCCCTTGAGTCTTTAACGAAAAAGACCCAAGGGCGCAGTGGTAAGTGTGTTAGTAAAAGGGGGTTTGTATCGAGAGGTCCCGGGTTCGAGTCTTGCTCACCCGGGCCTCTTGTCTTTCCCCCTTTTTTTTATTTTTCGAAAAGTATAGGGTAGAAAGTGTAAAAGGGGAAAGTAAAGGGTAGGCGGGCTAAATGAAACAATTTTTACACTAAGTTAGAACGGGTAACCCTACACTATGAAAAAGATACAAAATAGACCCTACGCTTAAGGCTTATTTTTGGCTTATTAAAATTTGAGAATCAGCAAAAACTTAAAACTACAAATCTATAGATGAGCTTATTCCTAACAACTTTAATGAAAGCACTTTCGACTTTTATCAACTGAATAAGCTAGAAAATAAGCACTATGATTCTGTTACAGAAAGTAAGCTTTTAACTAGCTTTTTGAATTGAGCTTATTCCTAACTTATTATTGTATGAAACTGAGAAAACAAAAGCCATCTATTGTAAGCATAAGATATGTACTAGAGATGGTCTAAAAAACTAAAATATAACCAAGCTTTAACAAAAATTACAAGAAAATTATTCTGAAAATGTGCAAGTTCTAGTTTAAAACTGTTGAGAAACTACAACAGCATTGGCTGTTGATGCTGGTGCAATTGGTAATGCACTATGTGCAGGCTAGATTTTTGAAATTAGGATTCTTTAAAACTACTTAATGAGTAGCACTTAACCTAAGTTAAACATGTTTGAACAATTAAATGCTAAGTAATACTTATTTTCAAGTGATTTTCTTGTGAAAAATCCCCTGGTGCTAGGCTAAGGATTTTAAACTCTAAACTTGGTAAAACTAGACTCTAACCTTTAAAACTTGCTTAAAACTTGCTATACTACCCTAACACAACTGAATGAAGAGTTTTGATATGAAAACTTTGACTTTAAAAGTCAAATACCTCTAATGCCAAACACCCCCTTATATAAAACTGTCAAACTAATTAAGCTTTAAATCCTATTTATCAACTAAAACAGCTTATTCTTTTTTATCTACATCTACTATATCTAAACATATTAAGCTAATTATTAACACTAAAAAGCTAAGCTTATGTAAAGAAATAGGCTAGTTACTCTATGAAGCTATTATACTAATTATGACAGAAATGAAGATTTAGGAAACTAGATGAATTCTAACTACAAAAATTTAAATCAAAAGCATATTAAATCCAATTCAACAAGTCTAAACAGAATAAGGCACAAAGAAAGATAAGGTAATAAGCTAATTGAATTAAGCTATGATTAACTAAATTGAGTTTTAAAGATTAAAACCTGAAATTGTTGGAGTCTCAGCACAAGAGGCCACTCTTGTAGAGTGAATGACCTCAAAAAGCTTAATCCTAATGGCACCTTGCCTCTAAACCTCAATAAGCTAGAATTTGGCTTATTTCTCCTTTAAGCTTCCAAATTGAACTCAAGTTAACTCAAGTGATCATGTTTAGATGTAAGATGAATTAGTATGAGTAAATGAATGCTAAGAAACAGAATTTGACCTAAAAATGAGCTTATGAGAAAAGAATAAGCTCAAAGTGATCTTTTTTAAGAGCTATTTGCTAAACTTCCGACTTAAACTTGACACAAATGATAAAGAACGTGTAAACTGAATTGAATAAGACAAGAGTAAAGAACAACAGTACAAAAGCTTAAAAGCTATTTAAAAACTGAAAGAAAAAAATTGCTTAAATTGAAGGAAATACAAAATGAAATAAAAACACAGAAAAACAACTAACAACTCCTTTTTTTCTTCTGTCTTCCTTCTTCTTTTATAAGCTCTTCTTGTTTTTGTGTGAGAGGGTGAAAACATACAATCTTGTCCCTTTCAATTTCTTCAAAAAGCATCTTGGGCCGGACGATAAAGCCTGAATGGGGATGTGAGATTGCCAAATGGGACTAGGGTTTAAGTGGAGGAGGGGGAGAGTTTGTCTATGGGTTTTTTTTGAGGTGCAGGGTAGAAGAGAGAGTGTTAACCCTAGAGTGGTTTTGGTTTCAAAAGTGGCGGGAAAATGTATTGTACGTGTTGGGGTATAACAAGTTAGGTATGCTGATTTGGGACATAAAATGGTCCCCCTGAAGGTGCATATGGCTCTTGCACAATTCGTCCTTGTGTAATTAAAACGTTTTGGGACTGCAAAACAAGACCCCAAAGTGTTTATGTCTAGTTGCATCACTCGTCCTTGTTAGAAACCAACTCTGGGAGTGGAGATTTTTGATCCATACCATCCTACACTGTCTTAGTCCTAAGAAAACTTCTTGGGAACAATTTAGTAGTAATATAGCAACTGCTCTTGTTTGTTTGGCCACAAACAGAACCTTTAAATTTTCTAAATTGATTTTTGATGGTATGGTGAAAAACTTGGATAGTAAATATAAGTTTTTAATGTATCCAAGATTTATTCAAATCTTTTTGGACAAAAACAAAAGATTTCTTAAACCTCACAACAGAACATATATTGCTCCTACTTTAACTCCAAAACTTTTTAGCAATATGAAAAGAGGTTTTTCTAGGGAACACACACCTTTGTTTCCATGTATGCTGGCACTTCAAGCAGAAGAGGGTGAAGGTTCAGGAAATCCCTCTGAACCCCAACCACCACCTTCTAATACTCAACCTACTCATGAAGAACCAATCCCTAATATTGAATCATCATCACCATAAAAGACTCAATCACCTAGGCAAGCCTTAAACAAGGATACTGAGTTACCTCAGACTAGTGTGCCTATACCCTATGTACCAGATGAGGCTATCCATCAGGAGAGGGGTGATAGTGTGGAAAGGGCTGCTACTACTGCTACAAGCTTAAAAGCTGTGCAAGACAGTAGTAACATTGCTAAGACCCAATCTAGGTTTGAGAGGGCATCTAAATTTTCCTATGATTCACCACTCGGATGAGGTAATACACCTCGAAGTGATGAGGATAGTATGACACTCTAGGAATTAACGGCTTTATGTACAAAACTGTCAGACAGGGTTCTAGCTTTGAAAATAGACTTAAGGCAGACAAAGAAGGTATATGGTACTGCTTATACCAAGCTTATCATGAAAGTGAAGAAATTGGAGAAAACTGTCAAAACTATCCAAGCTAGAAGAAGAGCAAAGATTGTGGTCTCAGATGATGACATGGCTTTAGAGGATTCTTCCAAACAGGGAGGATGATAGAAGAAATATATCAAGATGTTGTTGTTACTTTGGTTACTCCAACAAAAGTTAGTAGTCAATAAGATCAACCTGAAGATCAGTTAGGAGTTCTGAGTGCAGCTAAAGTACTTGCAGATGCAGCTAGAGTTCACACTTATAGTAGAAGAAGAAGAGCAGTTAGTACTGGCAGTGGTGGAGTTAGTACTGCCAGTAGGATAGTTAGTACTGCTGGTATGATTCAACAAGTCAACATCATTATTCCTTCATCAAGTGCAGCAAAGGATAAAGGTAAAGCTATTATGACAAAATCTAAGCCTGAGCAAACCACTACAAAGTTGAAACAAAGACAAGAAAGAGCTGGCTGTAAAGCAGCTATAAGATTACAAGAACAACTTGATGAAGAAGAAAGTCAGAGGATTGCCAGGGATGCAGAAGTAGCTCAAAGGTTACAAGAAGAATTTGATGTAGCAGAAAAACAGAAAATGGCTTAAGTACATCAAGCAGCTCAGGGTTTTACAGAGGATGAATGAGAGGACATTAGAGCAAGAGTTGAAGCTGATGAAGAGCTAACTCAGAAAATACAAGCAGAGGAAATGGATAAGTATAGTGAAGTTGATCAAGCAAGGATGCTTGTAGATCTGATTAATCAAAGAAAGAGATATTTTGCTGCATAAAAAGCTGAAGCAAAGAGGAATAAACCCATGACTCAAGCTCAACAAAGAACTTATATGTCTAACTATATCAAACACATGGGAAGCCATACAATGCAGCAGTTAAAAAGATATACTTTTGATGAGCTCAAGGAATTATTTGAAACTAAAATGAAGCATGTTAGTACTTTTACATCCATAGAGACTGAAGATAAAGAAAAAGAATCAGAATTAGCAGCTGGAAGTTCCAAGAGACCAAGAACAGAACATGATGAAGAGCATAATGAAGAGAGTGTCAAGAAACATAAACTAGAGGAGAATGATGCTAAAAAGAGGAGCTTAAAGCTTGTTTGGATATAGTTTTAGGGGATGAAATTGCTATGGATTTTGAATCTTTGGCTACCAAATATCTATAATTGACTGGAAGACACACATTCTGACAGAAAACATGATGTATTATCAAATCATTAGAGCAGATGGAAATTCTAAGAATTACAAGATTTTCAGTAAGATGCTTGATGAGACAGGGTGTGGTAGATCTACACAGGTTGGTACAAGAAAGGTATGAGACAACAAGCCCAGAAGGATATGACTTGTTGCTTTTAGGAGATCTGAACACATTATTTGAGCCTTGTGAGGAAGATGAAGTCTGAAGGAATCAACAAGGCTACAACTTGATAAGCTGGAGATTATTTAACTCATGTGGAGTTCATGTATTGTTAATGGATAATGGAATTGCTATTCACATGATGATAGAAAAGAAATATCCTCTTACTCAAGAAATGCTTTTAAGGATGATAAATAGAAGACTAGAAGTTGATCATGAAAGTGAAATGGCATTGAGCTTCTCAGATTTACAAAATCACAACTTAAGAAGTAGAAGAGTGTTTGGAAGCATCCTCTCAGCACAGATGATTTTATTGGAAGAAACTTGATGATTAACAAGATGAATATCAAGTTTAGGGGAGGATAATACTGCTGATTGAAGAAACTACTGCTATTGAAGATTAGAAGAAATAGTTTAAGTCATTAGTACTGCTAATGTAATAGTTAGTACTGCCAGTACAAAGTATTAGTACTGCCAGTACCAAGTGTTAGTACTGCCAGTTTATTAGTACTGTTAGTTATGTAGTTAGTACTGTTGGTATAAATAGTTAGGAATATATATGCATTAATCACTTGACGTGTTTTGTAAGCCCATTAGGGTTTCCTTGGTGTATAAAAGGAACCCTAAGGCATATATCTAGATATCAGTTTTCATATTAGTATTCATAGGTTGCATAGCAATCATAGTTAGTATTCATAGCTATTTTGTAATTCAAAATAGTATTCAATATATTGAAAGTTTAGTAAAGATCTAGTTTTATAGTTTTATTGTTATTCTTAGTATTGCAAACTAGATTTCACATAGTTTGTGATATTCTCAATCTTAGTTTCTACTATAGTTATCTTGGATCTATCCAATATAACTAAGCTTTAACAAGCTAAGTAAGATCTGTCAAGAAGGGATCAACAAGTGGTATCAGATCTTGTTGAGAAACTTTGAATAAGAAGAATACTATATCTACACAAGATCTCATAATCAAAGAGAAGATGGAATCACAGTCAGAAACTACCCAAATAGTGTCTGCACTAAAACTTCGTATACTCATAACAGGAGACTATGATCTATGAAGCATGAGAATGGAGCAATATCTTCCTCACACTGATTATGCTCTTTGGGAGGTTATTGAGAATGGTGATGCGCTTGCTATTTCATCAGCTAGTACTGAAGGTCCCATTCCTCCCAAAACTGCTAAACAAAAGCTAGCAAGAAAGAAGGAATTGAAAGCAAAAAGCACTTTGTTGTTAGCCATTCTTGATGAGCACCTATTGAAGTTTCATAGAATCAAGGATGAAAAGACCCTATGGGAAGCTATCAAGACCAGGTTTGGAGGCAACAAAGAATCAAAGAAAATGCAAAATACCATTCTGAAGCAGCAATATGAGAATTTTACTGCATCAAGATCTAAAGGACTGGATAAAACCTATGACAGGTTTCAGAAACTCATCAGCCAATTAGAAATTCATGGTGAAGTTATCTCCCAGGAAGATGCAAATCTTAAGTTATTAAGAACAATATTGACTTGATTATGAGAAACAAATCTGATCTAGATACAATAAGCATGGATGACTTGTACAACAACTTAAAGGTGTATGAAGCTAAGATTAAAAGCCAAACAAGCTCAAGTTCAAACTCTCAGAATGTGGCTTTTGTATCTTCAAAAAACACTAGCAGTACTAATGAAGCAATTAATACTGTTCATGAAGTTTCTACTGCTTACTCACAGGGATAAGCTTCCTCCCCATCCTATGTCGATGATGTCATGTTTTCCTTCTTTGTAAGTCAATCTAATAGTCAACAGTTGGACAATGAAGACCTGGAGCAGATTAATACTGATGATCTTAAAGAGATGGATCTCAAATGGCAGGTCGCCATGCTTACCATGAGAGTGAAGAGATTCTTAAAGAAGACAGGATGGAATCTGAACTTCAATGGCAAAGAAACTGTTGGCTTTGATAAGACAAAGGTTGAATGTTACAACTGTCACAGGAGAGGTCACTTTGCTAGAGAATGCAGGGCACCAAGGAATCAGGGGAATAGAAATGGAGATGTTTATAGAATAATTATACCAATAGAGACTCCTACAAATGCTTTGGTTGTTCAAGATGGGATAGGTGGTTATGATTGGAGCTTTCAGGCTGAAGAAGGACCCACAGACTTTGCTCTAATGGCCCATTTGTCTTCAGGTTCATCCAGTTCATCAAGTTCAGACTCTGAGGTATCCACTTGCTCTAAAGCTTGCTTAAAATCCTATGAGTTGTAACATTCCGTATTCTCAGGTCATTTTCAATACTATTTAATTTCACTATTTATTTTTTTTCTCGTACGCATTCACT
>BQNB010057770.1:7530-38067 GCA_026074375.1 Tanacetum coccineum
TTAGATATCTAGTCTTAAAGGGTTGTTAATAAAAAATTTAAGTTTGCAAGTAAAAAAGGTATTTTAAGTGTTTAAAGGGGTGTTTGGTTTAACCTGTTTTATCGGTCAAAATGGGTCAAAATAGCATTTTTGACACTTGATTCAGTTTAATTTAGCTATAATTAATCCAAAATTTTAGTTTGTTTACGTGTTTAAGTCTTAAATCTCATTTTCAAGGTTTTAAGAGTTATTAGTTTAAAACTGTTAGCTTATAGCTTATTTTAGTTGCTTATTTGGTTGTGCTCTTGCTTATTGTTGATTTGTGATGTTTTTATGTTTGTGCAAGTGTTAAAAACAGGTTAGAATAATAGTTTAAAGGCATGCATTGTTGTTTTGAGTTTTAAGCTCAAAAGGGTGGTTTTGTTAAGATACATAAGTTAGCAAAAATTTGTCTAAGTGTTGAATCAGTTTGAGATAGCCTTTTCATGAAGCTTTTTAAGTGCTTATTTGAATTTCAAAATGCTTTTTCTTTGTTGCTTATTGTAGCTTTTTGGCCATTCTTCTTAGTGGTATAAGCCACTAAGCCATAAGGATCCTTTTGCTAGCTTATTTTTAAGCTAGAAAAGTCCCTCTTGGCCTTTTGGCTTAACAGTTTTGGCCAAAAAATTTGCTTATTTAGGCTTATTAGCTTATTGCTTTTGCTTATTCTAGGTTTAGTTTAGCTTATTAGGTTAGATTAAGCCCATTTTAGCTTATTCTCTTTAGTTTAGAGCTTATTTGAGCTTATTTGCTTAAAATTTCTAAGTTTTATAGCTTTTTGATTAAACATGCCATTCTTGCCATATTGATAGTGGTTATTGATGTTCTTAAGTGCTTTTTAGATATGCCATTTTATCTGTCTTAGCTTATTTTAAGTTTTCAGTTGCTTATTAGTGCTTAAAATTGCAAACAGTTAGCCTTTTAAGTGTTTTAGTATAACTAGCTTATTCTGTCACTTTTGCTAGCTTATTCTATGCTTATTTGTGATTTGTAAAAAAGGTGGTTTTGTAAAAGTTGCTTATTTTTAAGCCCTCTAAAAAGTTGTAAAAAAATGGCATGTAAAAAACATTTGGGAATTGGGGGAAGTCAAGGGTGAGCAGGACTCGAACCCAAGACCTCGACCCCAAATTCGACCAAACGTTTTATACACACACTCCCTCTACAACTCGCCCTTGGGACTTTTTCAGTTTTGTTTTGCACAATCAATCTTTTATATACATTTTAGGCCTTTTAGCTTATAAGCCGTTTTTGGCTTATTTCACAGCTTATTTGATAAGCTGTTTTCCCCAGCTTATTTTTGTTAGATTCTACATTGTTCAAGCTACTTTTGCTATTTTTTCAGATTTTTTATAAATAGTTTAGTATTTTTAAACATTTAATTTCATTAAAATCGTTTATAATTCATAAAAAATTATAAAAAAGTCAAAAAAATATAATTCTTTTTTAGAAAATTTTCTTTTAACATTTAGAACCTAGGAAAATTAGATTTGCTTTCGTAGGGTTAAAATTGCAAAATTTGATTTATTAGCTTATTGTCTTAGTATTAATTATTTTTTTTTTTTTTTTTTTTTTTATAGCTTGTTTTGTCTTAGTAGCTTAATATTATCTTGTTCATCTTAATCCTTATTTGTTTTAATGTTGATAAAATCTATCCAACTCTAAGGCCGGAGCTTAAGGGTCTTATAAGGTTGATAAATAGATAAAGTTTTGATCTTTATGGTTTTTATGAAAGCCCCCCCCCCCCCCCCCCCCCCCCAACAAAAACTAATTAGTAGATTAAAGTTGATACTTTATTTGCTAATTAGTGAAGTAAGATGCTTTTTAAGTGATAAGTTATTTGTGTATTAAGTTTGTAAGATTCGGGGTGGTTTTATATCTTTGCGGTTCTTCATTTTGGGTTCTATTTTCTAATCTCTTTTCAATACTTAGAATAGTTTTATTTTATCGTTCCATAATATATTTGCGTTTTGATTTTTGCCATGCTTAGTGTAGATTTATTTTTGTCGTTAAATGCTATGATTGTTAAATTGAATTTTTATTATGAGTAGTGAGTAAATTACTTGTGTTTTCTAAGTGATTAGTTGATTTGGAATTTAACGTGCGGTTTTAAAGGTTTAAAAAATTAATAGTCAATTTACATACCGTCATGTATTTTAATGCAATTTAATACTTGCAATTTTTTTAAAAGCATTTTACTTTATTTATCATGTCAATTTCTTGAAACTTGTTTTCTAAGGTTTTTAATTTCGTTAAACCTAAAGCCCGCAACTTAAGAAATAATTTCACGTAACTTAAACAAGCATTTTTGTCTTTATATCTTTTAGATCAATTTTTTGTATATATCTTGTTAGTTTTAATTCTTAGAATTAATTTAGTTTATTTTTTAGTATAAAAATTGTTTAAAAAAAACAAAAACCAAAAAACTTCAATGACAATCAAGCGATTAACAACTTGAACGTAGACTTTTCATTCACTCTCTGAGGAAAACGATACCCGTGTTAATTACTTTTTATTCTTTCCTAAGAATAATTTGTATGATACTTTGCCTACGTATACGTATATGTTTTATAAATATATATTATATATTTGAGGGTTTATTTGATATAAACACGCGTTGAAAACGAGAACATCAAAATGGCGCCTCTGCCGGGGAGAGGTGTAGCGATTTTTACGGGATTGTTCGTGTTCGAGCCTTGAAGATGCTTTCTTCGGAAAGTTTATTTTCGTTCTTATAAAAAATATAAAAATCCAAAAATATTTTTTTCTTATTATTTTATTTTTCCTTTTCTTTTATAAATATTAAAAATACCAAAAATATTTTTTTTATTATTATCTTTATAAAAAAAAATTAAAAATATTCTCCTTTATCCTCTTACTTCATTTAATTCTTATCTTCTTTATCATCTTATCCGTTTAATTCTTCGACATGTCTTTGTATAACCATTTTGGTTGCTCGTGGTGTGGAGGTCCGTTTAATGGTGGAAACTGTCCGAGTTGTAGTAATGTAGGATCCGGAAATGAGTTTGTCTATGTCCCAAATCCTTATTCTTATAATAAAACACCGAACTTCTTCAACCAACCTCCACAATACCAATACGAGACAGACTCGTGTGAATTTTGTAGAGGGAATTTTCATCCGGGTTACGATTGTCAAACATGGAACACACCCGTCTTTGATCAGGGCCCCTGTTACAATCAAGACTTTAGATTTAACCAACCTCTACATTATTTTCCAAGTCAACCACAACAATTTTCTTGTGAAAATTGCAGGGTTCTTCATGAAAATTTTCAGTGTCAACCGATGAACCAAAATTTCAATTATTCTAATTCTTTCGGTCTTGACCAAATTCAACCCCCGTAATTTTCTACCGTTCAACTTCTTGAAATCGAAAGGATTAATAAAGAGGAGAGTTTTAAAAAGAAAGACATGAGTATAGAAGAAATAATGAGTGAGGAGCGGTTGATTGATGACGAAATTAAAGATATTACGAATGATTTGAGTTATAAAAGATTTCGAGGTGAGAAGATTGATGATGAATATGAAAGAGATTGTGAGATTAAAATTAATCAACTCTTACAAGATTACAATGGTTTGGACATCAAGATGCGGAAAAAGGAGCGTGTTTTAATGGAAGAAAAGTATCTTGTTGTTTCACAACGTATTAAATCTATTTGTAATTATGATGACGACGAGGATGATTCTATACCTTTGAGAGATATTATTGCTCGATATTCTCCGTCTGTTGCTATCACATCTTCCCCTCCCGTCTTACCGACTAGAGAGCCCGAGGACTCTCTCATAATAGGGGACGAGCATCTTGACACTATTCCTGAAAAGGAATTAGACGAATTAATTAAGTCTAGTGTTGAGAACCTTGTCCCAATCCCAAGTGAGTCCGAGGATTTTTCCGATAATGAAAGTGAGTGTGATATGCCAGTTTGTGATGATTTTACGACTTTCTCGAATCCTCTCTTTGATTCAAACGACGATTTCACCTCTAGTGATGACGAGTCACTTTCTGATGAGGACGTTCCGATGGAAAATTTCAAAATTTATTCGAACCCTCTTTTTGATGATGAAGAAATCATTTCTCTAAAGATTGATCCGCATTATTTCAATGCCGAGTCTAATCTTATCGAATCTTTGCTTAACCGTGATATTTTAATTGATTTCACTAAGTTTTGATTATTTTCTCGAAGAGTTATCCGGTGAAACTCGTTCATATCGAGCCAATTCCATCGGGAATTGAGAAAGCGACTTTGATATAGAAGAAATCCGTCTTGTTGAGGAATTTGTTGATATGATAATTCTTCTCCATGACCGCCGGAGAACTTAATTTGGATATTATTGTTTAGATTCTTGAGTCTCTCTCTCTTCTCCTATCCTAGTTGTGGATAGTGACTTCTATATGAGAGATCGACTTATTTCTTACTACAAATGACTCGATGCCACCGGGCATTGAGGATGACGACTATGACTCGGAAGGGGATATTCGTTTTCTTGAAGAATTGCTTAATAATGATTCCCTTCCCCTTCCCGAAAATGAGTCATCTAACCTTGATCATTTTAATGATCCGTCACCTTCTTGTCCTCCTCCGGAACCACCGGATGTTGAGTTTTGCTTTGATTTTGAGCCCGATACGGGTGTTTTGACAACCAAAGTGATGAAGGGTATTTCTGAACACCATGTTCTTATGCCTAATATTTTGCCCTCCCTTCCCAACCTTGATCCGGATTTGGACTTCACTCCTTCTCATGATTCCCTCGGATCCGGAAACAAGATTTTTGATCCGGGGATATTAATTGAAGTCCAATCCGAGAGACTTTTATCAAGGGATGAATTTTCTATTTCATTCATCCGTGATCCTCTTTCTCTAGTGTTTGACACTTTGCTTTCGTTTTCATCCGAAAACGAGGACAAAGTGTTCAATCCTGGTATTCTCATTTCTCCTCTCTTATCTCATCGGGGCGAAATCACTTCTAATTTTTATAAGAGCCCAATGATGATTTCTGGAGGGGACATTCCTTACTTATATGTTCCATTTCTCCATTTCTATCCCCCTTGACCTAAATCAAGTGTGGGGGATCGAGTCAGGCTTAAGACTCGGTGAACAAAAATAAGCGCTTCTCGGGAGGCAACCCGTGTCTTTTCTTCTTTCTATTTTCTTGATTAATAAGATAGTGTGTGATTTTATAGCCTAAGTGTGGCGGCATGTTTCTTTCTATGGTATGTGGTTTCGTTTTTGCAGGATTCCTTAAGATCATGAAGACCTGTGCTTGTTTTCAATCCTCCAATCATCCGGTCTTCGATCTTTTACTTATTATGGAATCCTCAATCCTGATCATGTATATATATATTGTTTCCCCTTTCACACTTGGAATTTTTTGCATTTGCCTTTTTCATTCCTAAGTGTGGGGGTATAAACTGGTTATTTTTGAACATTGAGGCCTATGTTCAATTATAAGATGTGAGGGATTTCTATCGAAATGTGATCATACCTGTGCCTATTTGTGTTCCCACGCAACCCCGTTTTGACCAAAATTTTAAATTTTTTATTATTTTATTATGATATATATATATATATAAATGAAAAAAATGATAAAAAAATGATGAAAATATTAAAATATATAAATAAGTAGGCCCGTAGAACTAGGTAGCTTTTGACTTGACCGAGTTTTAAACTCTAGCTTTCTCCTTAGCTTTTTAGACTAAGCGTTTGCTCAACTTTAAAATTTTGCAAAGAACGAAATATGATAGAGTTAAATATAAGTTAGATGCTAAGCGTGGAGTAGTTGGAACTCTTTAGAGCTCATAGATGTTAATTGTGGCTTTTTGCTCCCACCAGCTTAATAAACGCTATATAATTGTTGAATAAAATAAAGTTGCTTTAGGTTTTTGCGATTCTTAGTTTAAATCACTTCGTAGAGATTCCTTCTGGTGAAAGTAAGGTACACATCGAGGTTTTGTCAGTGTTGTGGGGAAATAGACTCCTGGACCATGGTCGGCTCACATACCGATGTGGCAGTTGTTAAAAGACCACGGGACTTGAAATTTAGCTATAATAATAATTATGTAATAAACTGAAGCCGAAATAAGACTTCTAGATCATGGTCGGCTCGCATACCGATGTGACAGTCGTTTAAAGGGTGGAGGAAAGAATAATAATAAAACTGTGGGCTGATAAAAGTTTACTGCATCTTGCCGGCTCACAACCGATGTTGCAGTCTTCAAAATAAGGCACATAGTTATAATAATCCGAGACTGATAAAAGTTTGTTGCATCTTGCCGGCTCACAACCGATGTTGCAGCCTTCTAAAAGGTCGAGGAAATTACCGAGGTCGAAATATGTTTGTTGCATCTTGCCGGCTCACAACCGATGTTGCAGCCTTCTAAAGGACCGAGGTTTAATAATGTTGCAATAATAATAAGTATAAAGCCAAATTTCGACTCCGGGGTTATCTAAATAAAGCCTCCGTCTCTGGACTCGTAGTTGAGTTGTTGCGGATGAAATAAAAAGGATAACCCCTAAATCATGCGAATTTAGAAACACTTAATGTGGACCTTATTCTCACCATATCGTCTCTTTAGGAAAGGATCTTCAAACTAATTATGGTCTAATCGCAGTTTACTTATAAAAATAGGCCTTAATTTATTATGTCGCCAATAATTTAATAATAAAGATGGAGAGGATTTAGGAATAGGGAGCAAAAGTTAAGTTTATACTTACACATATTAGCCTTTATGAGTAGTTGTTAGCATCCTTATATTATATTTGGCTGTGAATTCGTTTTATAGATTTGTTTGGGGATTGTGCTAAATCAAAGATGACGAAATCCCGTTCTTAAGCCTTTTAATTAGTTATTTATTTTATCTTAGTTTTTATCTTTTATTAAATAAGTGGTTAAAACGGGGGCGCTTTCGAAATAAATGATTTTTGAACCTTCTTAATGGACCTTTTATGTTCTTGTTTGATTGTGAGGGGTCATAAGTTAAAAGGGGATTTTATTATTTATTTCCAGGCGTGTTTTATTTACATTGCGTGTGGGACCAGCAATGGCTTAGTGTGGGGGAATTTTGATGTGTGCTAAAACACACATCATTTGTACCCCGGAAAATGCTAATAAGCAGACTAAAACACAAAAATATGAGTAATTATGTCTTACAGGTACAAAGGATTGAAAACAAAGCAAAAACGGTAATTTTCGGGTGACTTTCGACGACATTTTTATGTTTATTGAGGCTCAAACGAAGTCGTTAATATTCCTCGATCACACCATTGGAAAGAGCACGAAATTACGAGTCCAACGGTACCGGCCTTTCTATCTTGAACCTTTTTATTTTGACCATTTTTCGCCCCTGTTTGAACCTTTGATACTAATATAAATAAACTGGGCCAAAAGAGGGTTAAATAAAATATTGTGCATACATATTATAGAACCATGCTCTAGAGCAGTTGGTTCTTGTGGTTCCTTAAGAATTCAGACGAGAGGTCCCGAGTTCGATTCTGCAGGAGGGTTATTATCCCCTCCACGTCACGTCAGCTGCCACGTCAGCTGACACGTGGTGCCACGTGGCGGACCCGACCCGATCCAGACCCGGCCCATGACCCGATCCAGACCCCACCATGACCCACCGGGTGACTGGCGGTCAACCACCATTGACCGGTGGTTGACTGGTGGTCCGTCGGTGGTTGACCGGTGGTCCGTTGGTGGTTGACCGGTGGTCCGGCGGTGGTTGGCCGGTGGTCCGCCACGGTTGACCGTTGTTGACCACTATTGCCGCCCACTGTGGCCGTCGTTGACAAGTTTACTGACGGTTGAAGTCATGGACCACGTTGACAGCCTCGGTTGACACGTAGGTTGACCACCGTTAACTGCCACGGTTGACCATCGTTGACCGGTGGTCTGGTGGTGGCTCCGGTAACGGTGCCGGAACAGTGATTACACCACGTGGCACCACTCAGGTGGTAACACGTGGCTATCTAATGATTAATTGCAAGGATGACAGGTCAGTACGAGGTGCGTCAGTACGAGGTACTGTAGCAGTCCGAGGTGTCAGTACACGTCAGTACGAGGTACTGTTCAGGTGACGGCTGGACCAATCAGAGGATGACACGTGGCACTGGCGTGTGTCAGTACGAGGTACTGTAGCGTCAGTACGAGGTAGGCGTGTGCAATAATGAGGCGGTTGGTGGAGTGCAAAAAGACCAAAATACCCCTAGATCCAGCAATATGAGTGGATGGAGGCTTGAAATGACGAAATTGCCCTCACCCACTTTGGGCTATATAAAGAGCACGCAGGAGATGATTTTGGGTGTGAGAATTTGTTAGATTTTTAGTGTGTGTTTTTTTTAGTTTATTTAGTAGTTTTAGGAGTAGTGTAATTTAGTATTTAGCTTATTGTAAAAGCTTTTAAAAGCTTATTTAGCTTATTGTAATCAAGATTTTGAGCTTATTAATGAAGATATTTGAGGTTGGTTTTTATTTAATGCTTATTATTTTTTGATGCTTATTTTTCTTTTTCATGCTTATTCTTCTACTCTTTCTTTTCTTTTGCTTATTTCTAAATAAGCTCATGCTTATAGCTTATTTTTGGATCCGATCTCTTAAGCTTATATTCTAATAAGCTTCTTTAATAGCTTATTTAGACTAGCTTATTTTATATTGTTTTTGATTTAGAGCTTTTCGAGTGAGCTTATTTTAGCTTATTTTCGAGTGCTTATTTTTCTAGTTTATTGTTTTTAGATCTAATCCTTAAATATACCCGTCTCTTGTTCACTTGATTGAACACCTTGGTTTCGGGTGGATTAGATCTAAAAATAATAGATCTTATATTTCTAGCTTATTTTTTAGCATAAATTTAGTTTTTTAATTCTAGCTTATTTTTCTTAGATCTAAATCCTTAAATATACCCGATCCGAGTTCACTTGATTGAACACCTTAGTTTCGGGTGGATTTAGATCTAAAGTTTTTATCTTTTTATTAGCTTATTTTGTTCTAACTTTTCATGTCTTATTTCTTATTCCATCCTTCTACATCTAAGGCCGGAGCTTAAGGGTCTTATAAGGTTGATACATATTCTTTATTGATCATGAAAAATGTTAACTGCCCTTTACGTTTTGATGATCGTATTCGTCCTGCGATTTACTTCCTATCTATAAGTGCTCGCGGCTTTGATGTGATTCTAGGCATGGATTGGTTGGCTTTACCTCATTCGACTCCTATGACAGCTATGCACGGACTGGTGTATCTTTGGTAACAGTTCGCCCAACCTGAATTTGTTTATCATGGTACCCTCACACGCCTTAAGGTCCGTTAAGCTCTCCTCGGCTATGAAGGCACGTACATTAATTTCTCATGGGTGCAAGGTTTTTTCCTTTCTGGCATCGTGTTACGGACACATCTTTCTTTGGAGAGCTCCTAATATTGAAAAATTCTTTCCTGTTGTTCGTGGTGAATTCGCATGATGTTTTTCTTCCCCGATAACTGTCCTGGACTTCCTCCGGCTAGAGAGATGAATTTGGCATTGAGTTAATTCCCGTTCTGAAACCCTATTCTCAAAGGCTCCGTATCGAGATGCACCATGTTGAATTAAGGAGTTAAAGGAGAGCAGTTTAGGAGAAGTTGGAGAATGGCTTTATTAGACCTAGTGTTTTTCAACACACCGTGGGTGCACCGGTCCTATTTGTAATAAGAAAGATGGGAGCATGCGATGTGTATTGATTCTTGCGAACTCTCAACCGTATTACGATTCGTAACCGTTATCCCTGCTTCCGCCGCGAATCGACGATTTGTTACCACTGCAGGGGCCAATATTTCCTAAGATGATCAGCAATCTGGTTATCACCAGCTTCCGTGTGAGAGACGCAAGATATATTAAGACTGCCTTTCGTACGCGTTATGGCCACAACGAGTAATCTTTATGGTTTTATGCCTTTTAGGTCTGACTATGCTCCTGCCAAGTTTTTATTGATTTAGATGAACCGTATTTTTCCACAAGTGGTACACTTGAATAAGTTCATTTATTGTTTTCATCGACGACATCCTCGTTTAACTCCAGTCAGAAGAAGAGCAAAGAACAACACAGAAGGCGTGATGTGTTTGTAGAATCTTAGACAGAAGTAAGTTTGTATCGGTCTAAACGTTTTTCGAAGTGCGAGTTCATGTTACAGAGCAAACTCGCTGTATCCTGTGGATCAACGTATATGTATCTGCAGATGCATCATTATGGATCCATCAAAATTTAAAGCACATCACCAACATGTGCCAAGAGAGCCGCGAGGCGCGTACTGACGGATGGAAAGATTTCTGGGGCTTGCTGTCAATACCGACGTTTTGTTGAGGGTTTTCTCCCGAATTAGCTTTACCTCTTACCCAGCTGATGGATAAAAGGGTGAAAAGTTTGTGTAGACGGAAGTACTGTCAGGAATAAACAAAGTTATCTGAGAAAACTTCTGCAACACAAGAAGATGGGGCTCTGCGCAATCCGCATAATTGATCTCTTCATCAGGTTCCTGGTGTTTGTTCAGATATACATGATGCATCGACAGACACAAGGCGTCTTAGGTTGTGTTTTTGGATGCAACATGGAAGTGGATCGCCTACGCATTTAAAAAAAAAAGAAAAAAAAAAAAAAAAAAAAAAAAACATAATAAAAAAAAAAAAAACAGGCAACTGAAGCGTTATGAAGTAAATATCCAACCCAGAATCACACCAGCATTACGCGCCAGTGTTTATTGCGCCATTGCAAAGCATCCTGTGAAACCACTATAATGTATGGTGAAGCTTGTGATATAATTACAGATCATAAGAGTCTCAAAATATATTTTATACTCACGAGAACTTAACATGAGACACAGAAGATGGTTGGAACGATTTGAAAATTAATGACACTAACATCCAGTAGCATCCCAAGGCCTAATGCGGTCTGCCGACGCAACTTATCCGAAAAATCTGGGATGAAAGCTTGTTTTGATTCCATAAACCTTCATGAAATTAGAGCGTTTGGATGTTGAGCTATGTGTACGAAGGTTCTGTGCTATAGGCCGCCGAAAGTACTCAGCACCGGATCAAGCGCAAGTCATAACTCATGCTACAAGATCAAAGAAGCTCAAAGGGACGACGTGAGTTGTGGGGCTATTGTGTAGAAATGTTGAAGACGGTAAACATACTGTTCAGTGTTGATGATGGACGGTATGTATGGTTGTCGACCCAGCTATTCTGACACGACTCTCACAGCGGCTAAGCTGTCTCCTAAAGTGCGACACCCACGCCGCGCACTGAAACTCCGACGAATGGTTATGACGGAAGCTCATATGTTCCCTATTTACTATTCATCCAAGTTCAAACCAAGATGATACAGAATTGCGCGAAACAGTACTTTGGTGGAATGGCACGGCCACAAGCAAGAATGTGGCATCGACCCTTTGTATCCAAATGCTAACTCGACTTTTCAGCAGGTCAAAATTGAACATCAGAGGGCAGTGGTTTGCTACAGCCGTTGGAGATTCCTGTGTGGAAAAACGCTGATGAAGTAGATTCCACATCGGCATAATCCTCTCGGACTTAAGCATAGCGGATCCTCAGACCTACTGACACTCCACGACAACAGAACATTGATGCGATTTGTGGTTATGTAGCTGAGATACTGGCCCAGCCAAAACCTCAACTAAGCTACTGCTCATTTCTTTACCCTTCGGAAGAACTATGGGTATTAGTAATTTGGCGGAGATTTTTTCGACAGGAAATCGTTAGACTGCACGGTACACCGACTTCTATTGTGTCCAACATGGGATCCGAAGTTTACGTCTCGTTTAGGAACTGATTACAGAAGCTTGGGGAACTCGTCTTTAAGTTCAGTACGCATTTCCCTCCATCCATCCAACCCGTGGCATCCAGAGAGGACCCATTCCAAGACTAGGAAGATATGTTAAGGCTGTGCTTTAGAATGACAGGTAGCTGGAGGAATATTTGTGCTTGTGGAGTTTTTTCTACAATAATAGTTGGCATGCTAGCATCAAGGCAGCACTTTCGAGCTTTTGTATGGTAGAAACTGTCGAGCACCTATTTGCTGGATGAAGTAGTGAGCGTTTGAATGAAGGTCCGGATCTCATCGAGATATACTAATGACGAAAGTGCTGTTGCTAAGGAAGAAATTGAAGAGAGCTAGATCGCGACAGAAGAGTTTATGCTGATAGCATCGACGTGCACTACCATAACCTGATTCTCACAGTTGAGATCGCGTAATATATCTTGTGTGATTGATCTGAGAAGTAACACGCCCCGGACCCATATTCCGCTGCGACCTAATTTGGGGGTGTTACATCAGTCCTCGATTCATCAGTCCGTTTGAGATTTTGGAACATATTGGAGAGGTTTCGTATCGTCTGGCGCTTCCTCCGCAGTTATCGCACGTTCACGATGTCTTTCATGTATCTCTTTTGAGGGGATACCATTATCATCCATTGCATGTCGCATCTTATCCTTTTGATTAGATTCAGCCTGATATGTCTTTGTCCGAGGAACCTGAATCCATTCTGGATCGGCAAGAGAGAGTCATGAGAAACAAAGTTATTTCTTTTGTGGAGATTCTTTGGAAGAATCACCCAGAGCGTGAGGCTACCTGGGAGACCGAAAAGTCTATGCGAGCTAGTTATCCTCATTTCTTTGTCTAGTTCGGTATGTTTTCGTTTCGTTCTCATTTCATTTTCGTTCTGGTTCATTTCAATTTTCGAGGATGAAATTTTTTTTAGAGGGGAAGAAGTTGTAAAACCTAAAAATCTCAACAAGTGTAAAATTACCAAAATACCCCTAATGCAAGAAAATACATAAAAGCTTAAATAAAATTCATTTAAATGTTAGAAATTATAAAAATGCAACATGTGACAATTATGAAATTTATGTAAGATTTAAAATACCTTATGTTATACAAGAAAAATAATTAAAATTTATATATAGATATATTTAGCCGAAATTAAGTATATTTAATTATTATTACTTTACAAATTAAATATGAAATAAATATGGATAATAACCAAAATGATTTAGCAAATTATAAAATCAGATTTGAGCTATTTGAAAGCCCTAAACATCGGCCAAATCCCATGGTATCTTTTTATACATTTTTATTTGTTAATTCCTTAAAACAAAAACACACCCGAAAACCCTAAAGAATAAAAATGGTGGCATAAGAATTTTTCCAAGGGCAAGCACGATTTTTCTAAGGTGATTTGAAGATCAAGGAAGGTGGTAAAAATATTGGAAAGATTGTAGAGTGCTTGGTTCAATCGTGGTAATTATTTTGGTTCGAATAACACAACCGGGGTTCTATAAATTCATTAAATCATCAAGAATCATCAAAGTCATCAAAGGTAATTTTATAACTCATGTTTCATCATATTAATATGTTATATACCTGGGAAAAATGTTCATGCATTTTATTTTGATTTTATAAATTGAAACATATTCAAAACCCTAATTTTGGATTAAATATGAAATCGGCATATACAATATTTGTAAAATTTATTTTATATTTTTCTAAGGTTTTTCATATCACATATAACTCATAAAAATTGTTGGAAAAATTTATAAGTGATTCGAATAATTATTGGGGATTTAAGTGTGTTTGCTAACCCTATCCCCCCCCCCCTCCCACCACCCAACACCCCAACCCCCCCCCCCCCCCCCCCCACACACCACAACCAACCCCCCCCACACCCCACCTACCCCCCCCCCCCCCCCAACACCCCCACCCACCCCCCCCCCCCCCCCCACCCCCCCCCCACCGCCCCCCCCCCCCCCCTTGCCGTTCGTAAATAAGGAAAAAGGAAAGAAAATGGTTAAAATGAATTAGGGTTAGGGTTTTGTTATTTTTTCCAGGAGCATTTAATGCCAATGATTGAATAATAATTATGTTAGTGATTGGGAAAAATTTATTTAGGGTTTTGTGGATTTAATTGTTAGCCGATTGTGATATAAAGAGTATAAGGACTTGTTTTGTAATTTTTGAAACTATTGGGGTCATGTTTTTAGACATGTTATTTTATTTTAGTATATTCTGTTTAAAAAAATTTTAAAAGATGGGGTATATAATTTCATTTTGATATTATTTTGGATTTTAAAATGGTTAATTACCATATATTAAGCTAATTAGAAATTATTAATTAAAAATAGAGGGACTAAAATGGTTAAAAATTTCTGAAAGTATAAGGTTGGTTAGTATTTATGTATAAAGTTTGGATTTTGTTATGTTTGAATCTATACGGCTTGTTTTGTAAATTATGGATAATTAAAGATTAATGTGTATTTAATTAATAAACAAAGGACTATATGTATATTTATGTAAAATTAAGGGTTTTGACTTGTAATGCTAAAATGGAAGGTGTAATCTGATAGATGTGAACGTTGATTTTACACTTTTAGCCTTGAATTAGTGAGTTTGCATAATTAAACCTCTAAATATGGAAGTTTGTCATATTTAAACCCTAAGCTTGTAAATGTGGCTATTAGTCCACTATGCTATTTAAAATACTAATAGAATCTCAATGAATGGAATAGTTACTAATTATGGAAAAGTTACTATTATGGAAGATACTAAAAATGGGAAAGTTACTAAAATGGAAAGTTTATAAATGGGAAAGTATAAATTAAATTGAATGGTTTGGTAATGAAAAATTCTTATTTCTTTAGGTTCGGTCAAGTGGGAGTGATTTTTGAATATTCCTGTGGTGTTTCATTTGATTTTGCTTTGCGTCGGAATAAGGTACAGATCTTTGACTTATCGTTAAGGTTTCTTATGAAATATTCCTCTACAATCTTGATTTCTTATGTGATTTGACTCATTTGTAGAGCTTTTATCTTGGCTTTCTTATATGATCTGTTATCCTTGTTCCATTTGAACCCTGCTATGCTACCTTTGATATTTGAACATTTGATATTTGAACCTTTGATATTTGAACTTTGACATTGAACTTTGGGCTATGATCCTTTTGATATGAAAATTTGATATATTACTAAATTTAAATATTAATAATTATATATATATATAATATGACTTTGCTTTGAACCCTTCCAAGTTTGAGAACCAAGCCACTATTTGTTTCCTAGCATGAAGGTTACATGGCGTGTCATTGATGCACCTTTGGCATGAAATGTGTGAGTGAGTGATTTCTCTACGCCGTCCCCATTTGATATTTATATGCGGCATTATGAGACTTTTATTTGTTTAAGGGGGTATGGATGCATCCTGAGATTTGTTTTATGTATTAGATAGATTATGACATTTTGATATTTGGATTTTTAGGTGAACTGTGAATATGGGTGCATTCCACGTCTTGCACAATTCTTTGGAGCTCATGACTCACATGTGTTACTATGATATGATTGTTTGGGCTGGTAATTGGACTTCATTTTGATTCTCTTGATTCATCTTATCTTACACTATGATTTGATCTTCTGATTTGTCTTACCTTTTATTTGTATTCCTTTGATCATGTATTGTGATATCCTTTGTTTCCGTTATCTTTTTGCATTCGATTATATATATCTGTTCACTGGGCTTTGTAAGCTCAGCCGCACTTTCTTTTCCTGCGGTAGGTATCTAAGCTAGGAGTTGGGGTTGCTTTCAGGCTATGAGTGCTGAGTGTGGACTTACCCTAGAGATCTTAGTTTTGATATATGAATTGTTTCTTTTCAAGACATATGTTATTTCGTTTGGATATGTCTATCTTTTGAGAACTTATGTACCTTAAGTCGTGTTGACTTATTTCCTTTGGTTATTATTAAGACTTCCGCTGTTTATGCATTGGTGTTTATGATATATGTATGCTTTTGATGTCCACCAACCATATTGTATTTTACTTCTACCCTTTTGGGTTCGGGGCGTTAACTAATATACTCTTCATAATCTTGCCATAGAGAAGGCACTTTTCACATCCAATCTGATAGACTATAAAAGCACATATACTGAGGCAAATGCTTAAAAGATCCTTATGGGCTTCAAGCTAGCCACAGGTCGCAAAAAACTTCATCTTAGTCTATTCCTTACTCTTTCCTGTGTCCCTGAGATACTAATCTTGCTTTGTCCTGATTCCCAATCTCTTGCATCTTCTTATTTTGGTACAACACACACGTTGTACACGGGTAGCCTTTTTACCATAAGGCAAAATCTCTGTATCCAAAAACTTTTTAAATCTTAAACTGCAACTATTTTCTTCTTGCATAGCATCAACCCAGCCTGTCATCTTCAAGAGCTTCTAAATCTTCTTGGGTTCAACGTTAGAGATAGAAAAAAACAAGCAAAATAAACAAGTGTTGAAAGTCCTTATGATTGTTTTCTTCACTTTGCTTTTGAACATAACTAACAAAGCATAGCCTTCAGAACATTTATTTACTTTGCTTCTTGTTTGTACTGCTGATGGTTGGATCTCCTGTTTAAGTGTTGATGGTTAAGAGGGATTAATTTTTGATGTGGGAATAGGACTAACATTCACAATGTTTCCAAATTTGTGAAGTCAGCCTTGCACCTTTTCATCATAAGATGAATGTGTAAAGATACCATCAGTAGTATCTTCATGAATATCCTCAAGTGGAGGTATTTTAGAGTCATCTTCTTGGGAATTGGTTGTGTCAGAAATAGATAGTCTCTCATTTGCACTGGCAGTACTAACTGGTATGCTAAATCAATATTACACAAGGTTAGTACCGCTGGCTTTTAGCTTTTTGTACTAAAGTACTAAAATATGTTATTACTGCTAGTCTTAGCAGTCCTGCCTGAGTAACTCAATTTCTCAGTTGTTGTTCAAGACTCTTTCATTGAGAGCTTCAGCGTCCTCATTAGCTTCCTTTTCTTCGCCTTTGAAGTCTTGCTAGATCATCCAAAAGACTTGTTCTTCTCTCTTGGACTCATATCTCTTTTATATGATTTTGAAGCTAACTGGGTTTGTTGGAAGAAGAGGAATGCATATTGGGTTCAAGCTGTCTTGAGCAGATTCATTCTTCTTCTTCAGAATCTCCTGGCATCAAATCTTGTCATGTTTGTACCTGGTATTTTGGTTAGATTCTTGATGACCTGCATGAAGGTTAGGCTTGATTCTCTGATTCTAAAGAATGATAGTTAAGAGAATCAGTCAAATAATCAAGGTAAAAAGCAATTTGGTCCTCTTTCAATACAACATTGGGTTTGTTCCTATAGAGAAGCTTTTTGTGCGGTTTTCTTCAACTATTTGGTCACTAATTGTATACTCTTAAAAGCCTTGCTTTGTAGAGATAATACCACATACCAAAAATCCTCATCAGATTATCCTAGCAACTTGGCCAAGTGGTCTATGGTGTTCTATGTTAGGTCACATGGCACCCAAAGGTCGTATAATAACTTATAATTGGTGTTTTCAGTATAAGTTCAATAAGGTGTCTTATTCTGAGCTGGTCACTAATAACCCTGTTTAAAACCATAACAAGCAGTACTAACTGCTTCAGACCCAAAAAGTGTCTAGTAGAAATGAATATGGCAAGCATGGTCCTTGCTAGCCTTAATAAGGGTCATGTTCTTTAGCTTAGCAACTCTTTTGTTGTGGAGTTTCTGGCTTTGCTGTATTACCTCTGATCCCTTTTAACCCACAGAATTCGATAACATCCCTGTTTTTAAAATTAGTTTCATTATCACATATAATAGTTTTAACCTTTTGATTCAATTGGTTCTCTATTTGTGATCTCTTTTAAAGTCCTTAAGGATTGCACAAGTTTCATCCCGTAGTTTCTTATGAAGAATGTCCTAACTAATCTGCTAAAATCATTTCAGTGATAAACCTAAATTAGGTCTTATGGTTTATGCTCTCTAACAGATGTAGGTCCAAACAAGTCCTTATGATGTAGTTTGTAGGGGGCTGGGCTAATAGAGCAAAACTAACTTAGGCCTTACATGAGCTTTGTGTTGCTTTTCCTTTCTGACAAGCAACACAAGTGTGGTCATTTGAAAACAAGTTTGTAGGTAAAACTTGAACAAGGGTTTCCACTTCACAAGTCTGTTTAGGTTTTTGTAATTTTACAGACCCAACATCCTATGCCATAAGTTAGATTTTAACAGTTGTAGCCTTTGCAATTAATAAGCCAAACATCCTAAAGGAACAATGTTCTCTAAATTGAAAATGTACATATTGTTTTTGTATGGGGACTTTAAGTAATATTTGAATTTTCATCAGGTAACTTAAAAATCAGGAGTCAAAACAAGATCATTCCTGTGTCAGTAACAGAAACTATGTTCTTTTTGTCACACTTATGTGACACAGAAAAAGTGATTTAAAGGATGAAGTTCTTCACAAAGCTTACATCCTCAAAATCTAACTTACCAATTTTTATTTTCCCTTTACCAGTAATTATAGCCTTTACTACTTCCCAAAGGCTAAACAGGGGCCACATTATAGTCCTAAATAGTCAGCAAGGTAGGCCTTGTTCTTGTCATGTGCCTGGAACATCCAACTATCAATATTCTTTATCTTTTGAGTTCTTTGTGGGATTATCTGAAATTTTAAAGAATGAGTTTGACTCTCTTAGGGACACCATGCTGTTTTGGCTTGTGTCTTGATGTGGATCTTGGATGTTGAATAATTTCTAAGGCTAGATCCACATTGTTTGTGGAGAGAATCATTATTGTTGTATCTGGTTATTCCATTTACAACCTGCTGAGGATCTTAACGCGTGTCTCATTTTATCCCAACAGTACTAACTTCTTTTACCTTTGCAGTATAAACCTTTTGTTTTGAAAAATTTGTTCTTAGTACTGTTGTTCTTTTGAAAGGCCTTGATGATGGTGAATGAGTTTTGTTAAAAACATTTGCCTGGGTTCTAACTATCATTCACAATGGGCGTAACAGTTATTAACTTTCAGAGCTAATACTAGTTAGTACTGTCTGTGTTAACTTTTTGTCTAGCAGTTACTAAAATTTGTAGTAATGCTAGCTTTAGCAGTATTTAACGATTAATTCCAGTTTCTTGTTTGTACTGCTAAGGAACAAATTGATTTTGTTTGTTTACCCTTTGAAAAATGCTTCCATGTGGTTTCCTCTCCTGTACCATTACCCTTAGTCATATTTTGTTTGTTTAGTTCAAACTTGTTTAGAATTTTACTTGATAATAACAACTCTTATTAAATGACTAAAACTGCCCACACACATAACATGCTCTTTCAGTAAACCCATACCCATTTCTTTGTTGTTAACCCCCTCCCCCCCCCCCCCACGTAGGTTTTTGAACTAGTGTGTAGAATGATTCTTACAGTTTCATAGAGTTTGTACTTGCTTGTTAGCAAAACTAGTTGTGTTCAAATCCCTTTAGTTTGTTACACACACATGTCATCATTTAGTATTGATTTATTACTCCTCAATGATAGGAGCATCAGACAAACCTTAGGGTTGAACTTCTATATATGTTCTTTGAAAACTGGTTCAGACACTAATTCAGAAGGTTCTGTACTAATGTTAGAGTCACAGGTATCAATGTCAGCTGTTTGAGATTCAGATTCACTTGGTTGAGACTTTCTTGGACCATATGTATATTGTGAGTCATCTATTTCAATATCAGGTCCAGAGGGCAAATAATTCCCTGTACATGGGTGGGCGGTAACTGCTTGCATTGCACATGTTTTAGCAGCCTTTTATGTAAGGTTGATTTCAAATCTCTGTTATTTTCCCTAAAAGACACTATTGTAAAAAAACTTCATTTTCATTAACTCAAAATCCACTATATATGTACATCTCTCATAATTAGCCATATTTATCACTGGCACTCATTTGATAATTTACATTTTGCACAAGATTTTTTAAGAATGATTCATTTGTCTACTATTACTTCTAATCATTCTTTTCTTTTTGTGCCTTTGATAACAATTTCTTTATGGTATGTTAGAATTGGTTTTATCTTATAAATCTATTTTCATAAAATTTGATTTTTGTTCATACAAAGTTGACATTGTTGATGGGCAACTAGCTGTGCTTTCAATTTTCTTAAAGACCTTGAGTATAAAGCCTTTATTTCCATTCGCTAGCATCACTCGTGCTCTCTTTGAGCCCCTAATATAGTCTTTTAGGTTAGCCTAGACTCTTTACACTATTTGACTTACCTGTGTCGCTCTGATCCTGGTTGATTTGTACTATATTGAACAAAATGAAAGCAAAATTTTCATCATCTCCTGTATGAGTTGTCAGTAAAAATTCTACATTCACTGTCACCAATGCTTTAGATCTTCTTCTTTCCTGTTCTGCTCCCATCTTTATTTTTCCAGGATTCCATCCATCCACCAACTGTTATCTTCCTTTGTTCTAAATTCTCTGCAAAATAGCCCTGTTGTGTGGCAGTATGTTGCATTCCACTTTGGTTTTATCAAAACCAACGGTTCTTTTGCATCAAACTGGTAGCTTTCTTACCATGTCTTCTTGTAGTACTGCTTTTCTTCTGCATGGAGATCATTGCCACTTGCCATTTTTAGTCCATTTCTTAAGGTCATTTTCTTCAACCTGTCTAAGGTCCTCATGATCAGTTGAGGACAACTTGATTGACTTGCAAGCAAGGAATATGATGATGTTTGTTCATGCTTTGAATTATGACCAGAAGTATTGGAAACACCATAAGCGGTACTAACTTCATTAGTACTGCTGGTGTTTTCAGAAACAAATGCTACATTTTGCAAGTTGGAAGATGATGCAGTAGAGCCTTTTACATCATTTTCAAAGACTCTTAGATTGTTGTACAAGTCATACTCTCAAAATAATGCTGTTCCAATCTGGTTTGTTCCTCGATAATTAAGGAAACTTGTAACCAAGCAGAAGTAGAGAATCTTAGAAATTTATATTTCTGCATCTTCTGTAGTTTACACTGCTTCCATGAATCCTCTAACTTGACCGAGTTAGACTTTGAAATCTTCATAGCCTTTGTGAATGCCATTCTGAGTGGATACAGTAAATCCTTAAACTGTTCGCTTCAGATGTATTTTCTGCATCTTTTTTGGATTTCATTCCTTTATTCCCCACCAAATCTAGATTTGATGGCTTCTATATTTCTTTTTGATCAGTCATTTATGGAATTTAGCTAGTGATTTCTGGTATGGCCATTAGAAGGTGGTCCTGCTTTTCTTTCTCTTTACTCTGACCACTATTTCTTCTGCTGTTTTAGGGGCAAAATTTTAAGTTGTCCTGATGTGTCAGTTGAGAATGACACAGGACCATTCCCATTTTGGTTAACCTCCCAAAATGATATTCTGTATGAGCCAAATGTGTTCCACTTCATAGCCCATATAATCATATTATACCCTTTTTGAGAATTGGAAGCTTGATGGTTGAGTACTTTGTTTGAGGAGTTTGTAGTGTTGTGTTTGTTGTGTTGTCGGTGGAGGTGGTGGTGGTGGGATTCTATCTTGTGTATCAGACATGTTTGTTTTGTGGGTTGGAGATGAATAATTGGTTTTCTAACTGTTCTTCTTGTTCAGAGTTTCTTTCAAAGCTCTGATACACTTGATGGTTAATAAATGAATGGATCTTGCAGCCTATAATGGTGATAGCATGATGATAAAATATTAAACGACTAGTAGAAAATATGCGATATGAGTACTATGTGTTAATGCGCGGATCTTAACACAGGTACCAGAGAACAAGAAAAACTGAATAACAACTTTGTTAATGTGTTTGAGGATTTCAGATTTGATAACTATGATATATGATTTGTTAAATTGTGTATTGTCTGTATTCTTCGTGTTAATCTATTCATAAATATGACAACAGTGATCCTTTTATAATACTAGGATAACCCCAATTAGGCTTTACTTTCTTTTTGAACAAATATCTAATAAAATATCTTTTAAATATCTTATCAACTCGTTACTAACTAAAACTTTCTACTAATCAGGTATAACTAACTAATCTCGTACTTAATACTTTGTACTGGTCGGTACGAAGTATAACTGTCAGTACTAACTATTTGTACTGTCATGGTACTAAGTAAGTAAAACCATTAATCCTACATAAAGTTAACTCCCTGGGTCCGTTCTCCCTTTCTGGGTATGGAATTAATTGATATGTGAAGCTTAGAGTTAAGCTTTTGAGAATGTAGTCCAAGACGATCTCCTTTTTTCTTACAATAGTAACATTCAAACGACTTGAAAACGGAATTGTCTTTTGTTTTGTTTCGTACATCAGTGTGCGGTTTTGTCCAGTGGATACGGCGTATTGGGAGGATCCCATACGGCGTATCGGATATGAATCAGCTTCGACAATAGTTGAAATTGACTTGACATGGTCTCTTGGGTTAGTTTCAGTTGAGCTTGGTAAACTTCCAAATCCCCTTTCCTGTAGGACCTTGCTCATCTGCCGAATTTAGATCTCTAAAGTTTTAATTGATGCTCCTTGGTTCTTGGTACAAAGGATTCGTGTTGTTCCTTTGATAAAATCCTGGAGGCAATTGCTCTATTTACACCTCCTTTAATTGGTGCACCATATTGTGTGTAGTTAGTTCTTTGGGTTTTTCTTTCTTCCTTGAGTGCCGTCAATCTTTGGTGTTGGGGGCTTTTAATTGTTTACAATCCTTTGTAGCAAGCACATATAACTTTTCGTTTCACTTTCTGATTTCTCTTCCAAGATTGTTGGAGGTGCTTGTTTATGGCTGCTAAAAATAAACCCCGTTTTCAGATGTTTTATTATCTTATGGTCCTTGATGTTTCATTGTAGCATTTTTGAGAGTATAAGTCATTTCTGGATGGCAACCTTAGCATCAGCAGCAGTTTTTGATGGTATACTCCTCTTGAATTCCAGAATACTGTTAGTTAGAACAACCAATCCGTTATAGAATAAGACTACCTCATGGAATCTTAGTTCAAATAGTGTTGATGGACACTTCATCAAGAGTTCTTTAAATCGCTCCCAATTGATAGATGCTTTCAGCCGGCTCTTGTCTAAAAGTTATTTGAATTCCTCCTTTTTCTTAAAGTACGAGAAGGTGGGCAATATTTGTTTCAGATTTCCCAAGTTGTAATCGTAACTAGATGGGTTGTTTTTGGCCAACTACCTGCGGCTCAGTTAAGGATCATAAGGAAGGCTCTAAGGCATCTCTTGTTTGTATGTGAAATAAATCCACAATCTCAAACTTTCTCAATATGTTCGTTCGCATCTTCATGATCCGAACCACTAAAGGTGTTGGTTCGTAGTTCTTGTGAAATGGCCTTTCAGTTCAAATTTCATTTGTATTCGATCTTAGGCAGCAAAACTCACGATCCATTGTCGGCTCGAGTTTTGGCCTCATGTTTGTTCCTTAGTTTTGCCAATGTTTCCGTAATTCTTCATTCGAATTTTCTTCTTGGTCAGAAAATAGACGGAATCAGGCGATCTCGATTGTCAAGAATTAGTGTCTTGAATTGCTTCTAGATGATTGAAATTCTCATTCTGATACTTGAAAGGTGTAAATAGTTCTTAGTAACTTTTGTCATGGATACCGAAACAAAGGGATAAATCAATCTGTAGGTTAGGCTAAGGAGATAAGAAAACACAATATACGAAAATTAAATGCGAAACCAGTTATGTTAATGTATCAGATTGTATACGCCGTATTCAATGGAACTAAATACGCCATATTAATATTTTTGAATGAATACGTTGTATTAGATAGAAAGTTAGATACGCCGTATCTAATGGAAGTGGATACGCCGTATCGGTTTATCGACCAGAACAGTGTATTAGAAAAAACAATTAAAATACGCAAACAATTAAACACACAAATATACAAAATATACAAAATTATACAGAATTATACACTAATCTAAATTACACTAATCCTAAGGGTTAGATCTAATATTAATCTAAAAACCAAAATAACAAAAAAAATCAAGATTTATTTCTCACTCCCTTGCGATGGCACCAATATACTTGATTGTGTTGTAATTAGGGGTGTGTATTTGTTGATTCAAGTTTATAAATTTATATTTTCGACTTAATCAAAAACAACACTTTTAACGGGCAGTGTACCGGTAGTATCACAAGGTAGGTTTAGTGGTAAGTATGGGTGTCAAAACATAGGAGCGAGTTAAATCTTTCAATTTATTATTACTTTGGTTTTTTCTAATTCTAAGTTAGTCTATTCTATGGTAAACACTATGCTAAACTATGTTAATCCTAAATCTATGAATTAAGGGTTGTCAGCCAAAGAGACTGGCATAGGTTTTATGGTGACTTAAACACAATTCAAGATACTTTAAACCACACTATGCAGATTAAACATAGATAAAAGAGCGGTCTAGCCAAAATATAGAGAAAATGGTATTAACCATTATTATCCAATAGAACGTTGGTTTGTTTATTGTGCAATTATTACTTATTCGAGGCGGGCATATCATCTTTAAGCTTAGGCATTACTTTTCTAAGACCTTGAACTCGTAGATTTCTATCACATTTAAACAATTCGCATTAAAGCATCCTTATTTGCGGATTTTAATCTATTTAAGGATTAAGGAAATGGGTGATCTTGTTAAACCATGCTCATAGAGACTTTACCCACTTACTGCTTACGGCTCTTTATATATAGTAGTATACTGTTCGAGTCTTTACCATTTAATTAGAAGTACTCGTTGATACATATCCACCTTATGGCTCATTATAAGCTCACATCAATGGGAAAAGATAGTTAATATTTGGGATTCCTTGATTCTAGATAGATATAATTACTATATGGTGGGTTATCTGAACTCATAGCCTAAGCTCCAAACAATACACCGAAGTTGCAACGCATTAAATATGTAGGACTAGATCCAGTTGAATTGATAGGTCGCAACTTAAGCACATAAACAAGTATAAATTGTAAATAAACAAGCAATTTAATGATAATTAAGAAAAACCAGGATAAACAAACCAAACATTTCGATGTTCATAATAATGCTAATACCTATTTAGCTTCAATCATCATAATTTAATACAAGAGTCAATGATTTAGCGAAGTTAAACTAACTGAATTACAAAAACACATGTTTTGACAAAAATAACTCCCCCTCAGATCATGATCCAGTTTGAACAAATGAAAGTATGTTTGAGGAAAATATCGAATCATGAATCTGATTGTGATGAAAAGACATGTGAATATTGTTTAAATTAGGTTTTTGATTTTTCCATTTTTTATCTTTGTATTTGATTTTTGATTTTTCTAAAAACATGAATAAAATCTTTTTGGATTTTTGGATTTTTTAATTTTTATTTGGTTTTAAAAAAATTTATTTACATGTTTTGATGTATGATCTTTTGATGTATGATCTTTTCTTTCAAGAAGATAACTGAGTTGGAGTCATACATCTCATACTAATGCGATGAACTAAGTACTCAAAGCGTTCTTTGGGAAGAGCTTTAGTAAATAGATTCCCAAGTTGGTATTTAGTTCCGACAAAGTATAATTCCATCGTACCCTTTTCAACATGTTCTTTAATAAAATGATATTGGATGTCTATGTGCTTTTTTGAACTCTAACTCACAAACTTTTCACCTATAAATTTTATGCCTTCTGAAGTGCTTTTATAGTCGTCTTTACATCCTGCATGGTCTGCATCTGAATATGCAATTAGTTCAAATCCAAAATCCTTTGGATACCATAATCCCATGTTATAGGTGATACGGTTGTCATAAGGGACTTCTACAAGAAGTTTTACAACTCCTTAGGCAGAGTACCTAACCATTGTAGTAGTAGTATAGAATTATAGTAGTCGTAAGGGGTTGTTATCGTTCTCTAGAGGAATAGGTTGGGAAGGCTTGATCACGGTCTAATAGAATTATAGGGGTTGAGAGAATATTATTTTTGTGTTTTTATGTTTATATTAAAGTAGGTAAATCTATGGTTTGAGAGGTTGGTTTGTTTTAGCTATTAAACTAAATGATAAACTATGCTAATGGTGATAACAATATAATAAAAAGATTGTATTCATTTAATCATGTATTACTCCCTAGATTGCTTCTCTTAGTGTTATTGCTTTGTCACACTTGTGATGATCTATGTAATTATTTCCTAAGTCGGGAACAGATTACACGAACCTGCCGTCACTTAATATTCCGTTGAGGCCGCACAAGTAAGGTAGTATGTAGACTATTACAAGGCCCCCAAGAGTATATTAAATGCATTTGAGATATATTAAAAGTGGATCAACCATAAAAGGGGCAAGGTAGTATAAAGACTGTTGCCCGATGGTATCCTTTCTACACAATCATGTTTTCCTAGACATATCAACAGCGATATAGACAAAAGCTGGTTTTCTAAAGCCTAACATGCATATTCATCACAAGAAACAACACCACTAAGATCTACATTCCAGGTTTCATACAATCATAAATGCACACAATAAGTTGTTTAGCCAATCATGTTAAAGATAAAGCAAGAACAACAAATAATCAAACAACAAGACATATTGAATGATTAAGATAATCTTACTTGATTAAAACATGAATTGAAGGAGTTACAATAGGGTTTTGAAGCCCTAAAATCGTCCTAATAAGCTGCCAAACGAACTAGGGTTTGTCTCCCTTTTTTACTCTAAAGTTACACACTTAAAACCTGTAAGAACCCGAATTTAAGGTCACTACTATTTTATAATCTCATAATTAATTTATAAATTTTAAACAAATTACTTTTATTTACATCGAGATATTTTATTGAAATCGTCGTTTTAATTAATTGCGAGCTATGATTAAAACAATTATTCGTCTTGAACCTTACGTAAATTAAACTTTTCAGAAAAGTATCCCGTTTAATGTAGAATTATTTTTATCATATTCGTTTTCACCTCGTGGTTTCGTCTTAACTCTCGTTTTATTTTACGTTGATACCCGTTAGCCTCAAAACTACCTACCTATCTTAAAATTTATACACTAAACACTAAGATTTATAAAAATTAAACTCAAAATCACACACCACCACCTCATATGAGGCGTGGCATATGGAGAAGCAAATGGGCAAGACACTTGTCTTGCTTCATCACTTCATTTTGCATGTACTACTCACTTAAAACCATTTTCACCCACTTTTTCTTCCCATAGTTTTCTCTTAGTTTTCACACACACAACTCTTGTTTTTCTTCCATCCCTTGCCGAAATTCCATCACCCTCAAACACCAAATCCATCAAAAATCTACTCAATCAAAAATATTGTAGCTAGTTGTGATGAATACCTAGCTAGTTTACATCATTTTTAAAGTGATCAAGAGGGGTTTTGTGCAAGATTTTTACACATTAGGGGCTGAGATAATTCATGTACTCATAGGGTCATTGCATGGAGGAATGATGGTGATCTAGGGGTATTGGGTTAAGATTTAAGGCTTGGTGTAAAAGAGTTACATTTGTTTTGGGTGAAAATCATCACTTGCATCATCTAGTGGGTATAAACCTTTACTTATTTCTAGTTATTCTTGTATTTTCTTGTAATTTATTTATAAATGTATTTGTAAATGTGATGAATATGATGATCAAGAGTTTATTGGGGTTTTGTGTGTACTAGATTAGGTTGAAAATGGATGAAACTAACTAAAAACTTGGTGGAAATCATTAGAAAAATTATGGCAGAAGTAAACAGAAGGTTTGACATTTTTAAGTGTGATAAACTACTGATTTGATTTATCTAAGTTGTGGACAATTGTTTTATGAGCTAGTAGCAATTTGAATCAGCACTTGAAAGTAAAAATTGAGTGAGATATGCAAGTTTTACTAAAAACTAGACAATCTGACCTTGCTGTCTTGTTTGGATAAAAAGTGCTAGCTACGAATTTAATTGGCTAAAACTAAAAAGAGTTGAAATGTAGCTAAATATATGAAGAACTATAATCAATTGGATGGTTTCTCAGATCATTATAGTTTGGAAATGGTGCCAAAAATGGTAAAAGTAAGTTTTCAGCCAAAAATTGTAAATTGACTTTTGTATGAAAAAGTGACATTAAGTATATGATAACTCAAAATAAAGTATAGGGGGGGGGGAACATTAAAAAAAAAAAAAAAATATTAAAAAAAAAAAAACTTATAATCTATAATGTACACTTAAATATGAACTAGGAATATGTAAATGTATAGTATTTATTTATAGTTAAAGAGATTAATCATTTTTATAAAACATAAAACCTTTGTAAAATTTTAAGGTCTATATCCGTACAAAAGTTATAAAGCGTTTTGCGACGAAAACCCGTGGTGGTAGGACCCACTTTTGGGAATTTTTATATAATTAACCTACTGACCTTAATCTTATATCGACCTCGAAAACCCGAAAAATTTATACAAGTTACATACATAAACTTAAAATAGGCCATAATTGGAATGATTGGCTTAATGTTCTGGAAAGTAGACTCCAAGGGCTTTCTAGAGGTGAAAGCCTTACTTTCATAGCCTTAATGGTCTGAGAGCAATGCTCTCAAGAATCTGACCTAAACCAGAAAAGCAGACTTTTACGTCTAGTTTTAGAAGAATAAAAGTGCGACCACTTAGTAAAAGTTAAAATTGGACAAGTGATAATTAGTAGACCCTTAAGTGAGTATAAGTACAGGTCCTACATCTAATTTAGAGATATAAACACCTTGGTTAAGTCTCGGTTCAATGATGCACATGTTTTGCATTTTTATAAACAAGTTATTATATAACTATGTATAAGTATTGGAATACTTTATAACATTATGTCGCGACTTGTTATGTAGGTCCCGAATAATTTCTTAGAGTTTCTCGTGGTCTCGATTTCTCGATTGCTCTCGTTTCTTCTCTACTTGGTGAGTTCATAGCCTCGCCTTTACTTTTATTGTTTTATTGAAAACCCGCGAGGGAGATACATGCTTGTTTTAAAAGTTGAACACAAGATTGTTTGGTATGCTGGACCCGTTCCTGAATTATATTTTGCACGAGTACCTATCGCATAAAGTCCCTAATTTCATGAACCACTTAATTGCTTGGATTAGTAAGCGCTAATACATTTAATAGATCTATTGGGGCTGACATCCCCCGTCCGGGGTCTGGATCCATTGTGGGAACACCCTTGAACGGACGATTTGTGATTAGAGAAATGAGGTATATTAGCGATGATACCTCATGTAGGGGAAAAGAAAATTGTTTATTTCATATGGTAATTTATTACATATGTGGTTGATGTTAACGCTTGTGGTGTCATGAGCTCGGTGCAAATATTTATATAACTTGTTTGATCCACAAAGTTATAAGATGATGTATAAAAATCAAACTTGTGTTCATATTATGGTTTATGAAAACTCTATGAATTCACTCAACGTTTCGTTGACTTTTTAGCATGTTTTATCTCATGTAATCAAGGATGATGGATGATTTGGAGCTCACGAGGATGGTCTTGCGTGGTTTATGTTTGAACTTCTAAATATCCCCATGTTAAAAAGTTTATGATACAATTTGGTATTTGTTATGATGGGTAACTTTTATGGTACTATGGTTTAACCATATGTTGAATATGGGATATTGTTCAAACTTGTTTATTTTGGGACCAATGTTATTATAACGTCTCTTTTGAGTGGTTTTTTATGAATTATGTGTGATTGTGCTAGGAAGTAACACCCATATATGTTCCGCTGCGTTGTTCCGAAAATGGGGGAGTTACAATGATGCTCTAACGTATAAGTTAGATTTCTATGAACATACTGTAAGTCCTCAACATATCGATGAATTTGATAAAACATCATTGTTCGAATATGATGGTGAGGAACAAAACGTTATATACTTTAATGGTCTTTCTTTTTAACGTAATTTATCCTGATGATTTATCAGATAAAGACAACGATAATGATAAAATCGATATTGAACGATCTTTGGGAGATCTATCAATTGAACCATTACCTACCGTAATAAAAATCGATGCTCAATGGTTAAATAAACTTTTGAAAACAAGTCATGATACAGCTAATAAATTTTTCAAAACTAATACTTTAAGGAATTAGGTTTTTGATGTGTGCTTAAACACACATCTTTTATACCCCATAAAACACTACAAATCAGACTAAAAACATGAAATATGCTTAATTATATTGCAAATGTGTTTGTTTTGTGTTTTTATGTCTCGCAGGTACTAAGGATTGAAAACGATACAAAAACGGGTATTTACGGGTTCGTTTCGATCAAGAGTGCTTAATATTCAAGATCAAGATAAAATCATAAAAAGTCCTCGAGCATGCCATTGTAAAGAGCGCGAGAAAACAAGTCCAACGGTGCCCTCGAATTTTATTGGGCCAGCCCGTAACCCACTTAATGGGCCGGACCAGCCCAAATGAGCATAAGCCCAACAAGGATTAATGAAAATCTAAATTTTAAAGGATGATAACGTCAGATGACGTCATACCCATGTGCCACTAAAATAATTCACAATTGATCATGTGTCATCCCACTATAAATAATTAGGCGAATCAGATTGTGCCACGTGGCGGAAGTTGGTTACTCCTTTCATTTGGAATTAAAAAATGTATTGTGTATGAACGAAAGAGTGCGTACGAGTGAAGCATAATAGAAGCCACGTGTTCATTTCTT